>CM071953.1:34255000-34257500 GCA_036784905.1 Acrossocheilus fasciatus
GCAAGCCATTATTACTTCACAAATTAAAGGACATTCATCTGACCTTTTAATTTGGACCTTGATGGACAAAAAATGATGAAGCACGAACGGTTAAAAGACTCAAAACAATCAAACTAATATTATAAAACAAGTGCACACTTTAATCAGTATCATTCATGTATTATTGTAGTTTTTGTTAATATTTTGAATTGAATTTTATTTGAATTTTTTCTGTTTTCACTTTAATTTTATTTGAAGTTTTAATAATTGTGTTTTTGTCATTTTTATTAGTTTTTTAAATATAGTCTAAAAAAGTGTTTTTGTTAATATTTTGAATCGAATTTTATTTTAATGTTTTCTGTTTTCACTTTAATTTTAATTGAAGTTTTAGTAATATTGTTGTGTTTTGTCATTTTTATTAGTTTTTTAAAAAGTTTTTTGATTTCAGTTAAATGTTTATTTTAGTTGATTCTTTTTATGGTTTTGGTTTTAATTTTAGTTGTCTATTATGAACCTGCAGCTATAATTTATAATTTAATGTTAATATTAATAATTTAATTATATCAATATCAATTTAATGATAATAATAATTAATAATTAAATTTATAATTTAATGCTATAATTTATGGGTGTACACAAATAAATACAAAACATTAAATAATATATATATATTTTTTAAATATTGTATACTGTGTTTTACATTTTAGATTATTTTTTTTGGTTGCTGTGTTATTTTAGTATAATTTTATACTATTATAGTTTTCATTAATATTTTGTATTTGCTTTTATTTTTATTTTAGTTTTTAGTTTTTTCATTTTTATTTTAGTTTAATTTTTAGTATTTTTTGCATTTTTATTTTTAGTTATTTTTTTATATTGTATTACTGTGTTTTTGGTTGCTGTGTTATTTTAGTATTATTTTACACAATTATCGTTTTTATTAATATTTTGTATTAACTTTTATTTTTTCAGTTTTCATTTTTATTTTAGTTTAATTTTTAGTATGTTTTGCATTTTTATTTTTAGTTATTTTTTTATATTGTATTACTGTGTTTTTGGTTGCTGTGTTATTTTAGTATTATTTTACACAATTATCGTTTTTATTAATATTTTGTATTAACTTTTATTTTTTCAGTTTTCATTTTTATTTTAGTTTAATTTTTAGTATTTTTTGCATTTTTATTTTCAGTTATTTTTTTATATTGTCTTACTGTGTTTGTTGGTTGCTGTGTAATTTTAGCATTGTTTATATACTATTATAGTTTTTATTACAATTTGAATACATTTCTGATTGAGTAAAACACTGTTGTAAAAGCAGCCTTAAAAAAACCGCAACTCTACTTGGTTTTGTGCCTAATTTCTGAACTTTCTTTGCTCCTGCTTCAGACAACCGCTTGAGTCGCATCGAGTCGGTTCAGGCGGAGGACAGACGGCAGCACACACACATCAGGTGAGCCGCTGTGTGTCGTATGTGCATATGAATCAGCGTTTTTATGCCGTATGTCCACGTGTGACATGATGTGTGTTCTTCACAGAGGTCAGAATCACTACTGTGTGGACGAGAACACAGAGAGACGAAACCATTACCTGGATCTGGCGGGAATAGAGAACTACACCTCCAGATTTGACAGTAAGATTCTGCTGAACGTGTGTGTGATTTCACAGAAGCACAGCCCTTCACACGTTTCCAGTCATTATATAGAAACTTGTGCTGTTTGAATGATTAGAAATTAATGGAAGACTCTCAGGGTCAACTTTCACTCATAAATCCTTCAAAAATACTCCAATATTTCGGGTGAGTCTCACAAAACCCATCAAGAAATGTCATATTTCACCATACAAAATAAAAAAACACACTATTTTGCATGAAAATAAGCAATATTAGGACCCTTAAGGCATTAATATCTTTTTTTTTAGACATAATTTTCATGCATTAAGCTCACCCCCTCCAATTTCTCACAAATATATCATGATTGACATGCAAAACTATTTGAATTACAAATTGAAAGTTTTTACTCATCATGGTATTATTTGTTGTGCTGCTTTTAATTTATGCAGATTTTCAAAATGGTGTTTTATTAATTTTCCTGAAAACAGGATTTTCTTTAACCAAAGTATTATTTATTTTATTTTATAAAATATAATTGCTTAATTTCTGTTCATTTTTCTGATGTTTTCTATAATGTTTTCCTTAATGTTGATCATTGTTCTGACCCTTTATAAAATATAATTCCTTAACCTGTGTTCATTTTGCTAACCCTTTACTTTTACTAACTTTTAACTTTGGCCATTGTTCTGACCCTTTATAATATATCATTCCTTAATTTTTGGTCATTTTTCCTACCATTTATAAAATATAATTCCTTAATTTTAATTATTGCGCTGACTGTTTATAAAATATATTTTCCATAATTTTGATAATTATTCTGACCCCTTATAAAATACAATTCCTTCAAGTTTGTTCATGTTGCCAACCTTTTATAAAATATATATTTTCCTTAATTTTGATTATTGTGCTCAC
>CM071953.1:34260000-34265000 GCA_036784905.1 Acrossocheilus fasciatus
CACAATGAACGGAATGAAAACAGAGCTAAAGTTAGTCATTGCTGACAGTTTACATGAAGACATCAACTTCCTTTGGTATTTTTTAACCATCTTTTGAAATTTTGATTATGCTTATACAGATTTGTGCAATTTTATCAAGTGTGATTTTTTGAGAGATCAACCAACAGCACAAAACATAATGAAACAAAAGAGCAAAGTGATATTGAGGACACTAGAAAATAAATATAAATCAGTTATCAGTAAAACACACACACTTGCAGTCAAACGTTTGGAATAATTAAGATTTTTAATGTTTTTGAAAGAAGTCTCTTCTCCTCACCGAGGCGTAAAAATACAGTAAAAAGTGTAATATTGTGAAATATTTTTACCATTTAAAATAACTCATTTCTATTGTGATATATTGTAAACTGTAATTTATTTCTGTGATCAAATCTGTATTTTCAGCATCATTTCTCCAGTCTTCAGTGTCACATGATCTTCAGAAATCATTCTAATATAAGAGACTTTTTTTTTTTAAAAATAAATAAATCTTTATTATACCAAACTTTTTCCTGGTAGCGTATATATATATATATATATATATATATATATATATATATATATATATATATATATATATATATATACATATTTAATTTGAAACATTCCAATTAGAGACCCTGGGGAAATAAAAACAGCAATTAAATCAATTAAAATTATTTAAAATTCACTTAATTGCAATAAAGGAAACTAATGTGATTTCCATCTTTCAGATTTTATCCAGTATATTCTGACATGTATGAATGGGGTCATGAAATATACTGCATAGAAGGAATGACCCCATAATATTTAAAATGATCATATTGTGTAATTTAGCCGTGATGCTCTGCTCGGCCGCAGATTTCTCTCCGTCGCTCAGATGTGGTTTTGTGTGACGGCGTCTCTTCAAGTATTTTTTCTCAGGTGAACAGTGCTGCTCTGTAGCTTTTCTGGAAAAAAAAAAAAAGGCTATTTCTCCTTCGGGAGACCCCGCCATGGACTGAACGAGGAAATATCACCACTGCCAGTTTGAATGCTAAAATATCCTATATGTTTAAAAATAAAAACTATATGAATATAAACATTTTACTGTATGATTATACTGCATATGCATATTTATCATGGTTTATACATATGCATTTGTTTTTTTAAATATTTTAATAAAATACATCTAATGCATTTGACGTCTGCATTTCATTCTCTCAATCAGAGAAATGTATAAACTGACTGAACTCTGTTGTTGGGTCATTTTTAACTGAAAATTTTTACCTATTTTTAGATTTTTTTTTTTTACTTAAGCACTTGCTATGTGAACAAAAAACTATTCTGTAAATATATTTTAGTATGATAAAATCTGCTAAAAATAAAAACGAAATTAAAAAGCATTAACAAATTAAAATAGCTAAAAAAGTCCACATGAAATGATTCGTGATAAAAATGAGGTGAAGTACTTTAGCCACACCCCTCTCTCTTTAACTCCGCCCTGCAATGAGACGTCAACCAACCGGATGTTAGTAAAGGCGAATGCGCAAAATGATTGGCTAAAAAACGCGGGTCGCTCTCCTGACAGAATATGATATCTCACGATATTCACTTCAGAGTTCTGTCAGGTAACGTTAGTGTTTACATTTCGTTAAGAGCGTTAAACAAAAAGTAGTAAGCGGTTACTGATCGTACAAAACTCGGTGTTAATATAAAGTTTCCAGGAACAAAAAAAAAAAAAAAACAACTAAAACACGATTTGAGGAATCACTCGTTCCGCTGGAATCAAACGGTTCGGAGTGTTTATGAGCGTTTATGATTAGGGGATTGTTTATGTGATTAACCTTGAGTATGAACAATAATAAGCACTAATAATAATCGTTTACAATGTCTTCAAATCGCTAACGTTAATCATCCACTGGATTTAAATGCAGTGCATTCTGCGAACTCTAGCGCCACCTTCCGGCGAGATCGGCACATTATCCCTATATTGTGGCATTTTTGCATTGGAATTTATATATTTATTATTATATTATATTTGTATGTTTTATAGCATAAAATTTTGTGTGTGTGTATATATGTATATGTATGTGTGTGTATGTATATGTGTGTGTGTTTTTGTAAATAATTTAAAGACACTATGCAATTGACATGCTATATTTCTAATTTATCTAAAACTATTTTAAACATTTTGATAATTCTTTTAGATTTATTATATGTGCAGCTAAATATACGTCATAAAAACCATTAGAGGTACTTTTAGAAAATAATAATCTGTCTGATGCTTAGACTAGAATTAAACAGCAAAAGGCATTAAAAATATAAATAAAATTATATATATATATATATATATATATATATATATATATATATATATATATATATATATATATATATATATATATATATATAATTAGAAAATAAAAACTACTTTCAACTACCCAGCATTAAAAAAATGTATGTATTCTGAAAATGTTACGAAATAATAACAAAGACATGTAACATTTCATAAATTAGAAGACATGAACCATAAGTTTCTTCATAGACCGTCCTCCAGAAACCCCATCTTAAAGGAAAGACTCAAGATTTAATGAAGCTCCTTCAGTATACAAGAAGATATTTGAGGAATTCTGTCAGTCTGATGAGGAAACTCAATTTTACTGTGACACTTGTTGCTCCAATATCTTTTTTTGTAACAACATTGAAAGCTTTTTGTGAACTTGTTTCAATGCATTTCAGAAGAGCATATAGAAAACAAGGTCTTAACGCGATGTGTCAGACCAGAACTGCTTATAAGGCGTTTTTTGAGAGCGGGCCAGTGAGGATTTAATCGGGGGCCAAATAAGGACCCCAACCGCGCCACACAATAACAGTGGTGAAAGCGAGGGGAGGGTTGGAGAAATGCAAATGTACCTACTTTGTGCTGCGCGAGAGAACCTCCTCTGCCATTGACAACGAGCTGCTTCAGTCGGATTGGGTGGAAGTTAGAAAATAATGCCAGTTTAGCGTCGCACTTTCACACGCTCGCTCGCATTCCTTCAGCAGCGCGCAGCGCGACGGAGACGCGCGGAGCTGACGCGACGCTCGCACAGCATATAGAGAAGGTAAGAGAGCGATTACTACAATCCACCACCTGACAAGAGTGTTAAACAAGTGCCTGACATGACAAAACGGACCATGCAAACATATCTCAGTTGCATGGTTAATATAAAATAACATTTATTTTATTATGCTGAGACCTTAGGACCAGCAAAACATCTCAGGCGGGTTTAAAGAGTTATTTCAGCAGGAAAACTTTCTTTGTGGTCATGTTATATGCAGTGCATGCTGTGGAAACTTTGGGTTTGATGTATTTGGGAGCACAAAAGCAGTCATAAGCAGCACATACATTATATGGGTCAAAATTACCCATTTTTATTTTATGCCAAAAATCATTGGGATATTAAGTAAAGATCATGTTCCATGAAGATATTTTGTAAATTTTCTACCGATTAGTAAAAAGTTGTACCTGTTTAGTAATATGCATTGCTAAAAACTTCATTTGGACAACTTTAAAGGCGATTTTCTCAGTATTTTGATTTTTTTTTTTTTTTGCACCCTCAGATTCCAGATATGTATAAATCTCAATTTCCAAAAATTGACCATTATGACTGGTTTTGTGGTCCATGGTGACATATGGTTAGTGATAGATTGATATATCATCCAGGCCGATTAATCGGACGATATTTGGTTATTTGAGAATTTATTTATGCCTGATGTCATTCCCAAAATAGTGCACAGTTTCAAAGGTTTTGCTAACGTTCCAGTAAAGTTATAAAAATGTATTCCCAATGTTCTCTAAACTTCAAAACATCCAGTTTTTAAAATGATTTTAAAACAAACGTTTATTCTTGGTTATGCAAACGCTAAGTGAACATTCCATTTTATCATTTTGCAAACATTGTGAGAATGTTACTTTTAAATGTTATCTGAATATTTTGAAAGAAGAAGTAACGTTTAAAATGCGTTAGATGAACGTTCAAGGGAAAGATAGTCCATGAACAATGGATAAATGAATGTTTTACTGCTAAAGTTTTGGGAACATTATTAAACACCAGAAAACATTGACAAACATATTTAACACCGTTAGATGAATGTTTCATGAACGATGTATAAATAATGTGTTTCTTCTTCAGTTTTGAGAACATTAAAGTGCAGAAAACTTGATGAACGGTTTTTTAGTAACATTTAGAAAACGTTAATTGAACGTTTCAAGAAGAAAAAAAAAGTTCAATGAACGATGCATAAATAACGTTTTTATGCTTTTATCATTTTTTAAAAATATTTTTTAGAAAATTCTTAAAAATCAGATAACTTTAGCGAATGTTCTATTAGTAACATTCAAAAAATGTTAGACAAACGTTTCAGGAAAAAATGTTCCATGATCGATTTAAAAATAAAACATTATAGTTAACATTATTAGAGACCAGATATTGATGAACATTTTATTAGTAATTTTTAAAAGATGTTAAATGAATGTTTCAGGGGAAAAAGTTCCATGAACGATGTATAAATAATGTTTTGTGGTAACGTTTTTGAACTATTATTAATTATTAAAGACCAGATAACTTTGACGAACGTTCGGAATTTAACCAGAACATCTCCTGTTATTTCGTGAATTATTTTCATTTTATTGCTACAGTTTTGTGTGCATATCTTATACTATCATTAATTGTGTGTATCATCCACCTGTTCTCTAAACATCTGCATCAGCTGTATTGAGCACATTAGTTCCCAGAGCACTTCTGCTAAAGATGTTACGCTGCTTGTCCTGTTCATGCATCCTCTTATTCCTATAGAGACAGTTGTGCTAGTTTGCAAGACTAAGCCTTTCTTAGGAAAATGTGATTATCTGCAGCCCTGACTCGCATTCAGACGCACGCATGAGAAAAGCTCCGCAACACAATAGAGGCGCTGGGAGTTTGTCTGAGATGCTGAAGGGAGAAAGAGAACAGCTTAGA
>CM071953.1:34270000-34500000 GCA_036784905.1 Acrossocheilus fasciatus
ATCAGAAATCGCTCCACAGAAAAAAACTGCATGTCATGTGACTTAACCAAAGCACATCATTGGCTAAATAAAGGTCTTCTCTTTCCAACAAAAAAACGAGAATGTTCTCTTAAAGACATAGTGGCAAGGAAATGAACACAAAGTGTATGTTGCCATATGGCAACACCATGTGGTAGAGACAGAATTTTCATTTTTGGGTGAACTATCCTTTTAACGATGCCGCTTGTGCCACGATCTTGAAGAACTGCTCTTGAGATACGGCTAGTTCTCTGGAGACGAGTATAATTAACACAAATGAAAACAGGAAGCACCTCGCCCACGTGCTCCATCTTCCCTGCGGATCTGTCGTCTTTGTTACGGTGCAGGATGAAGTCAGGCGAGCGTGTCGTGTCTCACGCTTCTCCCTCATTTCTGAAGCTTTACTGGAAGCGACGAGGGGCCGTTTCCTGAAAAAAAAAAACTCAATTATCTCCCAAAGTCCACAAGTGGATGTGCAGTACAAGGTCCTGTCATGCTTTTGAGTATTTCACAAATTCAGCGAGATTCATCTAAAGATAAAGAAAAACGACAAAAAAATTGACATTTTCTGATGCAAAACTAGGGTAGCCTATTGTGTTTATTTAAATATTGAGTGCATTTGTAAAATAATGCACTAATATCACTACAACTAACTTATTGGACTGTTCACACTGAACTTGTTTCTGCATTGCACTGTAGTACTTTTCCATTGTAAATTTGTATGAACATTTTCAATGTAAAATTGTATGATTCTTCTGCTTTTTTCTCTTTATTTTTTTAAATATCCCCACGTTTGTTAATGTTTTTGATCATATTTGAGCATCATTTTTGGACACAATGATTTGACCAAACAACACACTAGCATCAAGTTTTGGCTCAGAAAATATTTAATGTCTAGTTTCTTGTTTTTGTTTTCCAGAAATATTTGTGAGGAAGGTGATACAGATTTAAAAAAAAAAAAAAAAAAATCCCTATATTTTTTAACGGTTTTTGAACATTTTTAAGCATCACTTTTACTAGTGTTTACAGTGATTTGAACAAACACCCTAGTATTAGCTTTGCATCAGAAAATGTTTAATGTACACTGTAAAAAGTGATAAGTTGACTTAACTTTAAAAAAACTGAGAAATGATTAAGTACATAATAATTAAAAAAATTGACAATTTGACAATTCAATTAACTTATTTTTTTAATTATCATTTACTTAAAATTTTTAAGGCAATGGGTTTCCTCAATTTTTTTAAGTTAAGTCAACTTATCACTTTTTACAGTGTAGTCTCTTTTTTTTATTTGTCCTTTATCAGAAATATTTTTCCAAAAATATCCCGAAGTTGAATTATTTTATTTTTTTTATTTTATTTTACTTTATTTTATTTTAAACACCCTAGTATCAAGTTTTGCATTAGAAAATGTTTAAATTAGTCTCTTTATTTTTTTTTATCCTTTATCAGAAATATTTTTCCAAAAATATCCCCAAGTTGAATTATTTTATTTTTTTATTTTATTTTACTTTATTTTATTTTAAACACCCTAGTATCAAGTTTTGCATTAGAAAATGTTTAAAGTAGTCTCTTTATTTTTTTTATCCTTTATCAGAAATATTTTTCCAAAAATATCCCCAAGTTTGTTAATGTTTTTATTTTATTTTATTTTATTTTATTTTATTTTATTTTATTTTATTTTATTTTATTTTATTTTATTTTATTTTATTTTATTTTATTTTGCATTAGAAAATGTCAAATGTAGTAGTTTCTTTCTATTTGTCCTTTATCAATAATATCTGAAAGGTGATATTTTTATTTTATTTATTTTTTTTTTCAAAATATCCCCAAGTTTTGTGTTTTTAATATCCCAAGTATGACTTTTACTAGTACTTATAGTGATTTGAACAAACAAAGATTTTTTTTTTTAATAAATCTGATTAATGATGTGCTTAATCGGAAATCTGAGAGAAAGATGATGGTTCAGCGTTTGATGAAATATAGTATGTAAATCCCCTTTTGCCTGATCTTTTCAAAGGTCATCGGATGAGTCTCGTCCACAGCTTCTCGAATCGACCGAAACTCCCTCCTGAGATCTTTACAGTCTTCCTGAAGCGTCTGTTCATTCATCCATCTCTGACTCACTCGCAGTGAATCTCTCAAAGCCCTCGGTGAGTTTGTCCTGCAGAAATTCCTCCAGCGTCGGCCTGTAATTTCAGTAGATGAAAGACTGGACTAACTCTAACCCTAACAATCCAGGTGTCTGATACGCAGCTTCCTAATCGCAGCCTTTGAAAATCACAGACCTGGACTGAATGCCATATTTCACTCCTGTTCTCTGGGGAAACGGTGCATTCGTAGTACAGTTAAAAGGAGTAATTCATCCAAAACTGCTTTAATGCTTTAGCTTTCACATCATTGCAACTGGTTCTCGTGTTCATCGTGGCATTTGAAAGTGAAACTCGAGAGGAAGATTTGAAAAGCTTCTGTGAAGATTCATGAATGTGTGTCAGTGAATGAATAATAACAGCAATGACATGAGGGCGAGTGAATGGTGCAGCTCTGGCAGGCTTTATTGATGTGAAGGAGGAGTTTTGTCTGTAGTTTTGCTCTCGTGTGGAATGAACACCTGGAGGTTGTTTGAGTGTTTCCTGTAATCCATGTGACAATACAGACTGACATCTGCACTCATCTGGGTTCAGTGAGGACAAGCTATGTGTGGGTTCCCACTGCATTTACTGATCAAAAATACAGTAAAAATGTCAAATAATATTAGAATTTAAAACAGCTGTTTTCTATGTGAATATCTCTTAAACTGTAATTTATTTTTGTGATGCGCAGCTGTATTTTCAGCATCATTACTGCAGTCTTCAGTGTCACATGATCTTCAGAAATCATTCTAATATACTGATTTACAGCTCAAGAAACATTTCTGATTATTATCAATGTTGAAAACAGTCGTGCTGCACAATATTTTTGATGCATTTTATTTTTCAGGATTCACAGATGAATAGAAAGTTCAAAAGAACAGTGTTTATTTGAAATCTTTTGTAACGTTATAAATGTCTTTACTGTCACTTGATCAATTTAATACATCCTTGATGAATAAAACTAAGTGTTAATTTCTAAGTTTTTTAAAAACATTTAAAAATCCCAAATTTTGTCACATTAGATGCAAAAATCAAACCAAGCAGCATCTGCAAACACATGATGCTGAGCTCTTTATATACATTATTATTTTTATATAATTTTTCACTGGTCTCTTTGTCTTCACTGCACTGTCTTCTATATCAATGATACAATCTTCATTGTATTCAATGATTTACTAAAAATGCCCCCCCCCCCCCCCCCCCCCCCACAAATACTACCAAACTCAGTGTAATGATGCTCATCTTTGACCTTCTTTGCTGCTATAATGGCTCAAGATAGCGTTCTATAGTAAGCGCGCTCACTTCGAGGCTGTGGCAGAGCCGGGATGGAGGAGAGATGACACGAGCAGATAGGACGCGAGCGTCACGCCCCGCTGAAGAGCTGTGATGCCTGCAGGATCTCAGACTTATTTTAGCTTTCGTGTTTTCCTCAGCCGGAGGGACTGATGAGCATGTGGCGTCTGAGCTCGGCGCTCCGGATCAGCGGCTGCGAGACCAAACTACGGACACCGGAGAAGGTGAGCCATGGCTTTCTGCATTAGCTTTTATCAATATTTTGAGTTAGTGTTTTATTTTTATATTTTCTGTTTTCATGTAAATTTTAGCTAAAGTTTGAGTAATTTTATTTTATTTTTATTTGATTTGATTTATTTGATTTTTTAAATATGTCTATATAGTGTTTATTCACTTATTTCAGTTTTAGTTTTATTTGGCACATCAATTTAAATTAAATTACAATGAGAAATGTTGCATTGGGTTTCTATTTTATTTTTATTATAGTTTGTATTAATATTTTGAGTTAGTTTTTTATTTTTATATTTTTTCTTTTCATTTAAATTTAATTATTTAGTAATTATTTTTTAGTAATTGTTTTTGTAATTTTTTTTATTTAAATTTTTAATTACATTGTTTTAATATATTTTTAGTACGTTTATATAGTTTTTATTTCCTTTTATTTTAGTTTTATTTAATATTTTGTGTCATTTAAATTTTAACTAAAGTTTAGTAATTTTGTTGCGTTTTTTTGACATTTAATTTTTATTAATATATATTTCAGTTTTAGTGTAACTTATTTTAGTATATCAAGTTAAGTTAAATTAGCAAATTAAGTTAGCAGCTAGCTGAAATAAAATGTTATATATATATATATATATATATATATATATAATATTTTTAAAATATACACTATAAAATATTTTTGTAAAAAAAAATTGAATTAAATTTTTTTTTTCTCTCTATTTCAGTTAACATTTATTCAGTTAAAGTAACATTTTAATATTTTAAGTAATGATCATTTTTATGGTTTTAGTTAACTATAATAACCCTGTTGTTTTTCTGTGCTTTTTTGTTCCAGCATGTTTTAAATGTCTGTTTTTCTGAAATATCCATTAAGTTTCTAGAGGTTTTCTGTGAATTTAATTTTTTTTTTTTTTTTTTTTTGGAAGCCTATTTTCATAACTTTAACATCTTTAAACATTTGTATATATTTTGGAGCCACATTTTTATTGTGTCCACAAAAGAAAATTGCAGCTGATTCACATGCATTCATTTCAACACAAAATGTTCACGTGCAATTAATCACGTAGCATTGAGCACGTTCTCTTTCATAGATGTTCATTTTGACTCTGTTATTTTGTGACAATAGACTGTGTTTACTGACCTTTAACCTCAGCGTTTAGAGGCTTGAACTGTGTGTTTGGTTCAAGTTTTCCTTCTCCATGTGGTCTGTGTGTTAGATCTCATTCCCTCAGTAGCAGCTCAGCTGATATCACAGGAGTGTGTGTGTGTGTGTGTGTGTGTGTAACGCGAACCCTCGCTTCTCCAGCCACCTGTGCCTATAGAGAAGACAGCAGCCTTTGTGTTCACAGCTCCGTATGTCTAAACACACACTCGACAGGTGCCAGTCAACCCGGGAGCTCCTCTGTGCGCAAATATGTTCACTGCTGCTCACAAGTTTAGAATTATTAAGATTTTTTACTGTTTTTAAGTCTCTTCTGCTTACCAACGCTGCATTAATTTGATCAAATATTTAACAGTAAAATTGTGAAATATTATTACACTTCAAAATAACTGTTTTCTATGTAAATCTACTGTAAAATGTAATTGATTTCTGTGATCATATCTGAATTTTTTTTCATAATTTTTTTTCTCATTGCTGATTCAAATAGATGCTTTCTGTTCATCAAAAAATCCTAAAAAGATGCATCACGGTTGATAATAATTAGAACCATTACTAATAATTGATCCTCAATAATAATTAATGGTTGAGCAGCAAATCTGCATATTAGAATGATTTCTGAAGATCATGTGACACTGAAGACTGGAGTAATGATGCTGAAAATACAGCTTTGATCACAGAAATAAATTATATTTTAACACATATTCACATAGAAGACGCTTATTTTGAATTATAAAAATATTTTTAAATTTTTACTGTATTTTTAATCAAATTTATGCAGCCTTGGTGAGCAGAAGAGACATCAAAAACATTAAAAACATTTGACTAGTAGTGTAAATTGTAGTCTTGTATAGCCGGCCATTAAATTTATTATTATTATTATTATTATTTTGTTATGTTTTTTGGCTGGTTAGATGCGTCAGTTAACCCTGTTGGTAAATACTGTAACTACACCATTTTGGGAACGAAACAAACTGTAATCAAATGCATTTTAAGCATGTAATGTATTTCTTCACATGGTGACTATTGCAAGGCCATCAATTAAAATTGAGCAATTTTAATCACAGTTTGTTTTGTTTATGTGTCTCATTTAGTGGTGGGTTTATCTAAAATAGTTATTATCACAATAATAGACTGGCATGGGGGGAAAAAAACTATAAACAAAGCAGAATATAGAGATTTGCAGCCGGTTGCAACAAACCACTAAAGTTAAGAAAGCCATTAGTGATAACACCAGTGCAATTATAACTAAGGTCAGTCTTAACTTAAATGCTTTGTTGCCGTTTACTTGCAAACAAGCAACTCAAACGTTAAAATTAAGCAATAATGTGATGAATATTTGGCTTTTTGTAACTAGATTTTGTCCTTTATTAGTTTGGATTGAATTTACCTGTTTAAAATGATTTGTTTGAGTGAAAAAAAGCAATTCAAAATTTCCATTATTATGGAAAAGTGTAAAATATCCTGATTTGCTCAGCCATGTGGTGCAGCTGTGGGACTGGCTTCTGTTTTTAATGACCGTCAGTTAGCCGTCTTGTTTGGACTGAGACTGATGAATGTTTGAGTCTGTCCTCACCAAACACTGAAAGTGTGGTTAAATATAAAGCCTGGTCCATTATCTCCATGTGCTCTAAACAGCGTTTGACCGAGAGGTCGAGTCGTTCCCGTAGAAGGACATACTGCGGCTCGTGTGTGTTTTCTGGATCTATACCTTCATCCTTGACAATCTGCGTCCCAGAATACTCAATACACACTCGGATCGGCCCTGACTAGGGAGGAAAATCACCAGTGCAGTCTCTGTTGTTTCCTAGATAGATTAAATACAGCAAACTGAGTCTTCATAGATGTTCCTCCTCAAGTAATCTCATATGTTTCTCATCTACAGTTTCATAAAATATCTCTAAATTGTCATGCTATTGACTATCAAGTCTCTTGAGCTACAGAACTTCAAGCAATAATGACTGTGTTTTCTAGTTAAATACCCAATAATCCCATATGTGTCAGATTTATACTGTAAAAAAATATATTTTTCAAAGTTGTATTATTTGTGACCCTGGACCACAAAACCAGTCTTAAGTGTTGATTTTTCAAAATTGAGATTTATGCAACATCTGAAAGCTGAATAAATGAGCTTTCCATTGATGTATGGTTTGTTAGGATCGGACGATATTTGTCTGAGATGCAACTATTTGAAAATCTGGAATCTGAGGGTGCAAAAAAATCTAAATATTGAGAAAATCGCCTTTAAAGTTGTCCAAATGAAGTTCTTAGCAATGCATATTACTAAACAAAAATGAAGTTTTGATGTATTTACGGTATGAAATTTACAAAATATCTTCATGGAACATGATCTTTACTTAATATCCTAATGATTTTTGGCATAAAAGAAGAATCTATAATTTTGACCCATACAATGTATTGTTGGCTATTGCTACAAATATACCCCAGCGACTTAAGACTGGTTTTGTGCTCCAGGGTCACATTCATTTATGATTAGTTTTATTAAGGTTATTGGAATACATTTTAAAGCAAAATACTATTTCAGGCGTTCTACTACAAAATTGCATGCTATTTTTTTCTTTGTAATTGAAATTTGTGAAAATTGTTTCTACACCATTTTTTTTTCGACTGTTGTCATGCAACTGACTCCATTTGTTTCTGTTTTAATTTCTCCTTAGAATTTTATAGGAGAAACATCTGAGACACTTAAATTAACTAACTAATTAATTAATTAAATGAACTCTCGAGCTACAGAAGAGCAAACTTTAAGCAATTTTTTTTTAATTTAGTGTGTTGCTTGCATTTCTTTCTAATTTACTGTGAAATTTCTAGCAATTTCTGCTTGACATTATTATTTTTTTTCAGGAAATATCTCAAAATTGTCGTGCAGTTGACTCCATTTGTTTCTATTTTTTATTTCTCCTAAGGTTTTGTAGAGTAAATATCTGTGACACTCAAATAGCTCTATTGGCTGTGCAATAATGATTGCTTTTTCGAGTCTGTTTCCCAAAATACACACTCGGATCTAGAAAGGAAAAATCACCAGTGCAATCTCTCAATTGCTTCCTAGGTAGAAATGTGACTAAATACAGCAAATGAAGACTTTTCAGATGATTCTCCTGAAAAAAACGTCCCAGTAAACCAGGAAAAATGTCTACATTTCCATGCATTTGTTTCTATTTTTATTTCTCCTAAGGAATTGTAGGAGAAACATCTGAGACACTTACATTAAACTGAGCTCCATTAGCTATGGAAGAGCAACTTTTGAGCAATAATGAGTGTTTTCTGACTCTGTTTCCTAAAATACACAATACACACTGGTATGGTGTCGGCGTCCTTGGTCGAGTTGCGTCCGTCTGATATCAGGCTTCTGTCTGTGCTTCACACTCCCACAGCAGAGGAGACTGGATTCCCAGACCAGCTGTGTGTGTGTGTGTGTGTGTGTGTGTGTGTGTGTGTGTGTGTTTTCTCAAGGCCATGTGAGCTGCTCAGAGCACTAATGTGTGTTTCTCTGCTTGACGTCTGCAGACTCACATCCACAGGATCTAGAGAGGATTCACACACTGCCTGCTGGATCTAGAGATTCACCTTTGTGAGTACAGTGTGCTTTATATTCCAGATTCATTGCACAGCTCATGAGATCAGATCTGTATTCTAACGTTGTGTGTAAAACCGAGTTTGATTGGGGGAGTCGTGTTCAGAGACGTTGTAAAATGCTCTTGTGATGAATTATAGCAATGCACCAAGTCACAGTTGCCTGGCCGATTAATTGTTTATTTATATTATTATACAGTTATTGATTTATTGGACATTGCTGTTGTCGTGATTTTATAAAAACGAGCCAATCAAAGCTGTGCATTTCAGCTCGTGTTAAACTTTAGAAAGTTGTGTTTTTGTCTCTTCTGCTCACCAAGGCTGCATTTATTTGATGGAAAATACAGTAAAAATTGTGAAATATTATTGTAATTTTAAAAACGGTTTCTTATGTGAATATCTCTTAAACTGTAATTTATTTCTGTGATCAAAGATACATTTTCAGCATCATTACTCCAGTCTTCAGCGTCACATGATCTTCAGAAATCATTCTAATATACTGATTTGCTGCTTGAGAAACATTTCTGATTATTATCAATGTTGAAAACTGTTGTGCTGCCTGATATTTTTGTGGAAACTGTGATGCATTTTATTTTTCAGGATTCACAGATGAATAGAAAGTTCAGAAGAACAGCGTTTATTTGAAATCATTTGTAATGTTAGAAATGTCTTTAATGGCACTTTCGATCACTTTAATGCATCCTTACGGAACAAAAATATAAATTTCTTTAAAAAAAACAAACAAAAAAAAAAACTTACTGACCCCAAATGCTGGTAGAGGTCTGATGCAAGATTGGAGACTTGGCCTGCGTCCTAATGTGCATACTATCCACCCTATCTGCCCTAAATAGTATTGAAAATTACTAATATCACAGGCCGAGTCTCCATTTAAATTGCATTGCTTTTTAAGAGAAAGCATCTCATGTGTGATGTTTCTTTCCTGTGGCCTGTGATGCATTGAGACGTATAACTTTAGGCAGCGGATGACTGACAGCAGCTTTGAGTGACACTGCGGTGTTTTAGCGGTCAGGATGAGTGAGGCAGCACAGGGAGGGTGCAGTAAAGCGCGGGTGGCCTGCAGTGAGATCAGGGCGTCACATTCCTCAGCAGGGCGAGCGTGTGTGACGTCAGACTGACTCCATGCCTGTCAATCACAGAGACGTGCACGCCGTCGCATTCAGGTCAAAATATGTGAAACATCCGAACCAGAGCGCTGGAACACGGGCCGTGACGTTATGTTGATTTTACGCACGCTGCTGCAATTATGTTGTAGGTAAAGCTAAGATTATTGGAGAAAATACTGTTTCAGTCATTCTACTTGCAGTTTCTATGTAAATATTTGTGAAATATTTGTTTTTCAGCCGATGCATGAGTTTAATTTGCAGCATTTTCTAGTTTGTAGAAATAAAGGTACAAAAGCTGTCAGTGGGGCGGTACCTTTTCAAAAGGTACAATTTTGTACCTATTAGGTTCAAATATGTACACTTTAAGTACTAATATGTACCTTTAAGGGACCAAAATGGACCTTTTAGGTACAAACATGTACCTTTTGAAAAGGTACCGCCCCAGTGACAGCTTTTGTACCTTTATTTCTGAGAGTGTAGTTCTGAATTAAAGGGGGGTTGTTTCAATACGATGGAAGTAGCACACGATTATTATCGAAAACTACATTTATGTTAAAAATGTTAATTGATATACAGTACATCTGAAATTAATTAAATAAATAAAAAATTATGAAATAGATTAAAATAAAAATAACCTAAACTGAACAAAATTTAGAAATGTTGCCTTGGCTAGAAATATAAAATATTTAAATTATTAAAATTGACTTAAACTAAGTGAAACTAAGAAATGTTTCCTTGGCTACTAACTGAAATAAGTTCAATCTGAAGTGCTAAAATAAGTAATAAAAAATGTAATGTGTGTGTATGTATGTATGTATATATATATATATATATATATATATATATATATATATATATATATATATATATATAAATTTAAATACAACTGAATTAAAAATAAATTAAAACTTAATGAAAAATAATATAAAACTTAAAATTTCAAAAATAAACCTAGTTTTTGATTAAGTATAAATAAATAAATTAATCAATTAAAAAAAAAAAAAAAAATATATATATATATATATATATATA
The DNA here is from genome assembly GCA_036784905.1 of Acrossocheilus fasciatus. Lineage (NCBI taxonomy): Eukaryota > Metazoa > Chordata > Actinopteri > Cypriniformes > Cyprinidae > Acrossocheilus > Acrossocheilus fasciatus. Next base: position 34,280,577 of record CM071953.1, read on the forward strand.
TATATATATATATATATATATATATATATGAAAATTTGTCAAAATTAAATAAATAAACAAAAAAAGTAATTTTTTTAGTTATTTACATTTAATTTCTAAAGTTATTTGCAACAAATAACAAATAGATTTAAAACTTAAATATATAAAAATACACCTAATTAAAAATATTGATTACAAACTATGATTAAGTCTAGGCCTACTAAAATTATACTGAAGCAGCTACCATCATTTTCATGTTTCTTTCTTTAGAATTTAGCGTGAAACATGGCCAGGATCAGTTCTTGATAGCTTCCACTAGATTCCCTCATATAGTCATTGTCTCATTCCCTTCAGGAGGCAAATTAGAATAAAATGCAAATAATAATCTCATTTTATGGATTCTCTTGGTTGTTTTAAAGATGTTGTCAGATGTTTGGATGGATGGAGAGCTGTTTTCTGCTTCTGTGGGTCATGACGGACACGGGCTGTTTATCGCACACATGAGTTATGATTATGGGAAAGCGAGCAGGGCTGCTGTGGCCGTCATCTGGCTAATTTATGTTAGATGTGTTATCAGATGTTGCTGTCACCGGGGAGACTCTTATCTGTTTCTCTGCATCTCACAAAATGGGCTTTCTAAGTTTGAAGAATGTATTTTGAGATATTTTCAGCAGCTGCTTTTGAAAAAACAGGAAGTAACGTGACCGATGTTGATGGCAGAGCCGTGTGTTTTTATTCCTCTTCATACCTGTTTGCACAAAGAAAATAATGTTCAGTATGCTGCTGTGAGCATCCGATAATGCACCGAAAACTGCAAACAGACAGACTTTATAATGGATCATTCTGGGTTGAGTTCTTTTCCTGATAGTTTGAGAGAAAAACCTCTTGCACAGCCTTGAACTGAACAGCTTGATGTAGATTAGACGGCTACTGTGTAGATCCTGTGTAGAACTTAAGAGCTACTCACACAAGATAAGAGAAGTAAAATGCATGCATGCACTGCATGTTGGTCTCGTCTGTATAGTTACTTGAAGAAAACCACAATTGAGCTTGACTGTGTTCTCCTATTCATCCGTATTGAACCGACACGATCTGAGATAAATCACAACATTAGGGTTGTTTCAGCAAGAATGAATTAGCTCTTCATCTCATAAAGCATTGTGAATTAAAATCAATTATAGGTATGAAATGCATTATATATATAATAAAAAATAGAATTTGTGTGATTATTATATTTGAATTAATTAATGAAATATGCAAATATACTAAAAATATATTTTAATTAATTAAAATTAGATTTTTATTTTAATTCATTGATTCAGTGTTATTGATTGTGTGTAAAAATACTATATATATATATATATTGCAATAGACTTTTGCAATACATGTATATGTGTGTTTATTTATTTATATTTTAGTGCATATTTTATTGCATAATATTCAGACACATTACAATGTTCAAGAGTTTAAGAAGAATGGCACGATTGCATCATTTGCAGTGCTGAGATATTTTAGTGTGATTTCTTTTTCCATAATAACGGTATGTTTTCTGATTCCCTTTGTTCTGGTGAATCTTTAGGTTCATGCAATTTACATTTACATTTGTATTTAGACGTTTAGCAGATGCTTCTATCTAAATCCAACTGCAGGAGCTGAAAATACAGGAGACCCTGGAGCACAAAAGCAGTCATAAGCAGCACAGCTATATTTGTAGCAATAGCCAACAATACATTGTATGGGTCAAAATTATACATTTTTCTATTATGCCAAAAATCATTAGGATATTAAGTAAAGATCATGTTCCATGAAGATATTTTGTAAATTTCCTACCGTAAATATATCAAAACTTCATTTTTGATTAGTAATATGCATTGCTAAGAACTTCATTTGGACAACTTTAAAGGTGATTTTCTCAATATTTTGATTTTTTTGCTCCCTCAGATTCCAGATCTCGGCCAAATATTATCCTAACAAACCATATATCAATGGAAAGCTTAATTATTCAGCTTTCAGATGATGCATAAATCTCAATTTCGAAAAATCGACACTTAAGACTGGTTTTGTGGTCCAGGGTCACAAGTATGAAGTTGACTTGCAATGGCATGATTTAACTGTATATCTGGCTGAACAAGTGACTAAACAGTCTTGATTTAGTCTTGACCCGCAGTGTGAAGAACAGCCCTCTAGTGGAGAACAGGATGAATTGTGTCTTTAGACTGGATGCCTGAAGAGATACCAGATCAGTGTTTATTAAAATCCTTAAATACCTCCATCAGATACCAGAGGCATTTCCTGTGTACTATGTTTTTGTGTTTGTGTGTACACACATTTATCTTGTGCAGTGTCATTATACTGCTTTTCTCCTTGCATTTACATTTATGCATTTGGCAGATGCTTTTATCCAAAGCAACTTAAATTGCATTTGATCAGTTCATGCATTCCCTGGGAATCGAACCCATGACCTACTGTTTGAGCTGGCCATTGCTTAAAGGAATAGATCAGCATTATGTACTCATCCTCAAATCTGTAAGAGTCTTCATGCAGGTCCTGTAGCTCAAACAGTGGTGCAAGGTTGTGGGTTCGATACCCAAGTAATGCATGAACTGATAAAATGCATGCATGCATTGAATGCAGTGTAAGTTGCTTTGGATGAAAGCATCTGCCAAATGCATGAACTATTGCTTAAACGGGTCATCCGCTCGTTTCGATTCAAATGACAACACAATGAAGAACCGTGGCAGATATTTACAAAACATATTATGATATCAGCTAAACCCGACTTAAATCCTTGTTAATCTCACATGTGAATGAGACACAATGATGTCATGTGACCAATGCTGCCTGTCAAGAATCCAGCTCTTCTAAATATAGCCTAACGTGATTAGCCACAGCACACTGGCTCCTCTGTTTAACGTGATTTTCTGGGGTTAACGTGATCTGGTGGAGGTCTGGCGGATCTTTAGGGTGGTAATGGACGACTCTGACATGTTTGGAGTTACACATTCCATGGCAGTGTGTGGACATGTTCACGCTTTCCTCCCGCTCGGCGCAGGTGTGCCACACGCAGACAAGCATGCAAACACTCATCAGCGCTAGTTGATTGAGTTAACTTACTCGGTGGTTGCTCAGTTAAGTGTGATTTAATGTGTGTGTGTGCAAAGAAATCAAAATCTTGATTGCTACTAATTTGAAAAAAGTGAACAAACTCCGTAATTAAGTTAGTGTAAGTGAGTTTTATGAGTTCTGCTTGTTAGGGTGTGTGGAACTGGCAGAAAACCTGTGATTAGGGTTTTATTGTAGATATTTCCACGAAAGCCCAGTTTTGCTCAGTTGTTGCTCTTTTATTGAGCTTTCACTTATATCAACTTTTATCTATCTTTAAATAGATCTGTTCTGCATTTTAAAGGTAAAAAAAAAAACTTTTTATTTCACAATTCAGAAACGGGTTTCCATGCCAGTAAACCAATTGAGATATAAAATAGATTTTTTTCTTTCTTATGTTAAATTTTAGATTCGTATGTGAAATATTATAAGATTATAAAAAATGTAAAAAATATTATAAAATATATATAAAAAAATTAAAAATGATAAAAATAAAACTTAAGAGTCTAAAAAAATAGAAAATAAAATAGAAATTTTACTTTCTTGTTAAATTTTAGATTCTTATGTGAAATATTATAAGACTATAAATTTTTTTAAAAATATTATAAAATATATAATTTATTTTTTAAAAAATGATAAAAATAAGACGTAAGAGTCTAAAAAAATAGAAAATAAAATAGAATTTTTACTTTCTTGTTAAATTTGAGATTCTTATGTGAAATATATAACATTTTTAAAAATATATATAAATATTATAAAATATATTAAAAAAATTAAAAATGATAAAAATAAGACTTAAGAGTCTAAAAAAAATAGAAAATAATATAGAATTTTTACTTTCTTGTTAAATTTGACATTCTTATGTGAAATATTATAAGACTATACATTTTTTTTTAAATATTATAAAATATATATATATAAAAAAAATAAAAAATGATAAAAATAAGACTTAAGAGTCTAAAAAAATAGAAAATAAAATAGAATTTTTACTTCCTTGTTAAATTTTAGATTCTTATGTGAAATATTATAACATTTTTAAAAATATATATAAATATTATAAAATATATTTAAAAAATTAAAAATGATAAAAATAAGACTTAAGAGTAAAAAAAAATAGAAAATAATATAGAATTTTTACTTTCTTGTTAAATTTGACATTCTTATGTGAAATATTTAAGATTTAAGAGTCTCCATTTGTTGTCCATTTAATTTCACTGCTGTCATTGCGGAAAAAAACAGCTGTATTTATGATGTAAAGGAGCATCAATCGAGATATAAAATAGATCTGTTCTGCATTTTCTTTCAAACGTTGATTCTTCTAAGAAGCATTTACAACTTAAGAGTCTCTGTTTGCTCTCCATTTAATCTCAGCGATGTCCAGAAGAATCAGTCGAGATATAAACGTTTTACAGTGACACCTGAAGCCTTTGTGTAATGCATTACAAAGGTTTTCATAATGCACATTTTAATGCATTATATCTTACCATAAATAATTGTAACCGTGCATTATATTTGCAGATTCCTTGTTACATGTGTTTTCACGCATTATGCTTTCCAAATGTGTAACATTGAATAGATTAGTAATATAATGCGTTTCTAAAATGCATTATATATATATATATATATATATATATAAGTATTGTAATGTATTCATAAAATGCATTAAAAATACTTTTTAATGCATTATATTTAAAGGCTTCAAGCACTTTTGTTTGTTTGTTTTGCACCGCTTTATGGTCTGCTAGTGTGTGTCAGCTCTAGTTTTTGGATTAGCGAGATTGAGCGCAGCACTATTGTAGTCGAGTGACCCGAGCCGCCGATGGCATGCTGATGTCTTCTTTTTTCTGTTCTCCCTCCTTCTTTTACAAAAGCGACAGCATAAGCTGAAACCCTAGTCCATTTGTTTTGTCGGGATAAAGAGGGGGAGGCTCCGGCCGCTGGAGAGTAGGGGGTAGTAAAGGTTTGTTCCCCTGCAGGGCACTTGTGGGACGGGGGTGTTGTTGTGCCTGTGTGCAGCTCAGATGTGTGTTTTCTCAGCGCTAAAGGAAATTGCATCAGTATGCATTATCTAGCTGGGAGAGGCCACAGGAGGAGGGCCGTCTCTCTCTCTCTCTCCCTCTCAGTCCTCCCACTAGAGCAGAAACACACCGGCAGACCCAGTCATGGGCGCAGAGGAGCCCAATCACTCTCTGCATGGACTTACACTGGATTAATCCTATTTATTTATTTGCATATTTATGGTTTTTCTACTGTCTTGAGCCCTGAATGCGGACGCGGAGCACTATGCACTCCAGAGTGAAGTCGCGGAGCTGCGATAATTACCTGAGTATAAAGGTAAGCGGGACGCTTATGAATCACACAGGTATCGTTGTTGCTCTTTCAGCTCTGAACTCTAAATGAAGAAAGCATTCACCACAAACTTTTTGGATTGTGGTTGTCCTATGAAACAGGGAAATGTCTTTCCTTACAGCAGGGTTATTATAATTAACTCAGCGTAAAACCGTAAATAATAAAATAAACGTTAAGTGAAATAAAGTAAGATATAAAAAAAAAACGTGCACTTATTTTATTTCAGCTCTGGGTTTTATTTCCAAGTCAAGATTTCTCATTTTTTGATGTACTAAAAAATACCTAAAACTAAATTTCAAATAAAATGAATAAAAAACTTTATAGACAATTTAAAAAAAATCAAAAATTACTAAAACTTTAACTCAAATTAACATGAAAGTAGAACATTTAATTTTTATTCAAAATATTAACAAAAACTATGATGATACTAAAATAACACTGCATGGCAAAACAAAAAAATACTGTGTATTATAGTGTGTATATTTACATTTAATTCATCAGTAGATGCTTTTATTCAAATTGACTTGCAAATGAGGAAATGTCATGGTGCTTTTACAGTATATACACCATCATAAAAGACTCTTAATATTCAGTAATATTACTACAGTGAAACCGTATCGAATCTGAATAATGACATCAAGCAAACTTGTTTCATAATTGTTCAGCTTAGTTATTGAACTGAATTGAGCCGAATAATGGCACTGTTGTATTTTTAGAGCTGTTTTCTAGCAGAATTTGAATTAGTGTGTTATTCGGAGGACTGTTTATTTCTCTGAATCTGTATTTCTGTGCTAATTTGAATGGCTGTTTAGGGATGTGTTGACCTGTGTTTTGTGGAGGTTAGTCTGTAAGCACAGGGTTTCCATCCTTTAACTCGACCTGTTTGGTAACGAGTGGCATTAAGTGCTGTAATCCAGACATCATGGGAGCGGCGTCTTGAATTGATCCCTCAATTACAGCACTTTAACTCGTCTGGTAATCACCGATCGTTTACCGTGTCACAGCAGGCTCGCCGCGTGTGTGTTTGAGCTCTGAGTTTGCTCTGTGTGTTTGTGTTTGTGTTGTCATCGCGCAGAGATTCACTATAGAACCTGTTTGAGAGCAGCTGCGTGTGGCTTTTGTCCTCAGTGAGTCGATGGACATTCCTTCTGTAGACGTCAACCTGTTCGACAGCTGCCCGTCACATCAGGTGCGCCAGAGACGTCACCATTATACAGACAATCAGCTGAGGATATGCTAATCATTCAGGTTAATAATTGTAAGCTTAACACACAGACACAATTATAATAATTATAGTTATAGTAATATTAATTATAATAATTGAATAATAAAATTTTAATAATAAATAAAATAATAAAATATTGTAAATAATATATTTATTTGAAAAAAATGCTAAAATTATATATATATATATATATATATATATATATATATATATATATATATATATATATATAACATTAAAAAATTTAAATGATTTATTTGGTGTAAAAAAAATTACTTAATTCACACTGTTCAATTAATATTCTGCAAACCTGAATACTGCAGTATAATAAAACAATAGATTGAATATTATTCTAAGGAAATGATTGTATTCTTTAATACATAATAATAAATATTCAATCATACTATTATGAATATATTTATAAATTAAAAAAAAAAAAAAAAAAAAAATATATATATATATATATATATATATATATATATACTTCTTTCATATGCAATGAAGGATAAATAAATAAATTAATTAATTAATTAATATATATATATATATATATATATATATATATATATATATATATATATATATATATATATATATATATTTCTTTCATATGCAATGAAGGATAAATAAATTAATTAATTAATTAATTAATAAATAAATAAATAAATATATATATATATATATATATATATATATATATATTTTTTTTTTTTTTTTTTTATCCTTCATTGCATATGAAAGAAGTCCTTAAAATATTTATTTTTTGTACAGCACCTGAAGTGTTTAACCCATATTATGCATTTCAGGATTAATTGTAAACTGAATTATACTCTAATGAATTAAAATAAATAAATGTTTTATCAAATTAAAAAGAAAATAAATTAAATAGAAAAAAAACTCTGTTGCATTTGTAAATTGTTTTGGCTAAAACCATCTGCTAAGTGAATAAGTGAAAAGCAAAGCAAGCCTGTAAACAGTTCAGGAAGTTTTCTGATGTCTTCACAGATGTTTTTGAAATAGCCGGTTCAGTTCAGCATCACGTATCTTGAGTCGTCAGACCCCTGCTGTCAGCCCATTGTGTGTTTCCCCCTCTATAATCCTGCATTTGTCCTCAGCCGCTCTGGAGGGTTATTAACGCTGCTTTGACACCTGCATGTATGAGGCAGCTCTCAGTAACCTGTGCTCTCGCTCCTGTTTCACGGCCTTCATGCTCCGCTGGAGAGCTGGTGCATGAGCCTTTGTCTTCCTGACCCACTAAACACACCGGAGAAAGCCCTTCCCGTCAGACTGTCAGGAGTTCACACGCGGTTTGTTTAGAGTGGCTTTGTTTGGTGAATCACAGCTTAGTTGCTGTACGTTTGCATTGCAGTAAAAGATGTCTAAGTGCAGCTCAGGTCAATTAGAGCAGCAATAATGGCAACGATTTGTTAAAACTGTATTTTTAGTGATTGTTCAGGGTTCCCACAGTCTTGGAAAAACTTTAAATTATATTTTTCAGGCCTGTAAAAGTCATAGAAGTCAATGAAACCTTAAAAAGTCATACTAGTTTCCATAGTGAATATCAGTTTTATATTTATATTTAGTTTTTTGTTTGTTTTGTTTTACATTTATTTTTTCAGATATATATATATATTTTTTTTTCTAATAATATTTTCTAATAATATATATATCCTGCATAATTCTTTAATATATAATAAAAAATAATATATTTTTTCATATATATATATATATATATATATATATATATATATATATATATATATATATATATTTTTATATATTTTTTTTCATATATATATATATATATTTTTTTTCCATATATATATATATATTTTTTTTTCATATATGTATTATTTTTCATTGCATAATTCTTTAATATATAATGAAAAATAATATATATATATATATATATATATATATATATATATATATATATATATACACACATATATTGTTTTTTATTATATATTAAAGAATTATGCAGGATTTTTACATGTCCTGCAAACAATGTATATATCAGCATATTAGAATAATTTCTGATTTATAGAATTCTAAGGATCATGTGACACTGAAGACTGGTGTAATGATGCTGAAAATTCAGCATTGCATCATATGAATAAATCACATTTGACCATATATACGTATAGAAAACAGCTATTTTAAATTGTAATAATATTTCACAATTTTACTGATTTTACTGTATATTAATCAAATAAATGCAGCCTTGATGAGACAAAAACATAAAAAAATGTTATTTATTCCAAACCTTTCTATTCTTGGGTTTGTAAGTCTGGTCACTTTAAAAAAGTAAACCTTTCCTTAGCGAGCTGCATGATTTTGGTGCAAATGACGTGTTGCGGTTGAGGATATAGTAGGAATAGAGATGTTTGACTCTGTAGGTCGTGTGGTTTTGTAGCAGATGTCCGTCTGTTTTAATAGAGCGGCAGTGAGCCACCTGGAATCCACGTCGTTTAGATATAATTACGGGTCTGGGTCTGATCCGTCACCATAAACACCATCAAAGAGGGCAGATCCTCCCAGATCCCACACACATCTCCTCTGAGCCACACTTGTGCTTTGGCTGCTATTAAAAGCTCTTTTACTGGCTTCAGCCAGGTGAAATAACTTCTTCAAGGTTATGGAAAGGCATCAGAAGCTCTACTTCTGCCCAGTCTTATTTAATCTTTCATCTTCAAAGCCACGCTTATCTCCAGTTCTCTTGAAGTCCTCCATGCATCGCTGTATGTTTAGTCTTCTCAGTGTTTTGGGTGGGTGCACTGAGACTGATATGCAGGCCGTCCTGAATACAGCTTGTAGTTTAGACCATCGCTAAAGTTTTCAGGTTAAAACATGTTGAAAAGATCTTCGAGCCCGTGCCGGTCTTCAGACTCCACTCGTGCCGGAACCCTCAAACCCCATTCATTAATCTTTGAACCCCAACAGGAAGTCAAAATAAAAGGTTATGATAATGTTCATGTTGTATAAATTTGAATATGTAATGAATATATTTTAACATATAAATTTTTTTTAAAAAAGTTTAGTACTGTCTTAAAATGTACATATTAAAATAAAAATGAATACAATAAAATTTTCAGTATATTTATATATATATATATATGATTGACTGTAATTTTAATAAAATGTAAAATATATAATTTTTTAAATCTAATTTCAAATTTGATTTATTATTTTATTAAATTTAATATATAATGTGTGATTTAAATATTTATATATTCAAAACATTATAGAATTTATTTATGCATATATTTTCAAAATGTTGTTTGGTAGGGTGTGCATTTATATTTACAAACATTTATATAAAAAACTTAAATAATATATAATAATAGAATAAATAAATATAAATATTATTTATTTGATCATTTTTGGGGGAAAATCCATATCTTTATCTATCATACATATTCATATATAGGCTATATTAGTGCTGTCAAATGATTAATCGCGATTAATCGCATCCAAAATAAAAGTTTTTGTTTACATAATATATGTGTGCGTACTGTGTATATTTATTATTATATATATATATATAAATATACTTGCATTATATATTTTGAAAATATTTACATGCGTATATGTATATTCATATAATTTATATTATTTATAAATATATTTAATATTTTTTTCTTAAATATAAACATGCATGTGTGTGCATTTATACATAATAAATATGCACAGCACAGACACATATATTATGTAAACAAATATATATATATATATATATATATATATATATATAACTTTGCAAGGGCCCTGTTACTCAGTTTACTTTGGCGGTCTTGAGTCATGTGGCCTGAGGCTTCGGAGGCTCCTGACAGTCCTGAGGCCCCGAGGCCCTCGTCCCGCTGGACCGGCCCGTAACCCTGCCCTGCCCAAGCCACTATTTTGTAGCCTGCCACAGTAACTTAAAAAAGCACCGTTAAACGATGTTAGAAATCATGTTGCCTTTCCTCCCATTGTTAGCCTTTCCTCCAGGCAGCGGTTCTGCTCTTCCCTGCAGTTGGAGCGCTGTGATTATTCCTGAGTGATTGAGTTTCCTAGAGCACCAATAAAGACTTTCTGCAGGAGAACCAAACAATGGCTGCCCTGTGGAGGAGTGACCGCATGTGGACGGCACATTGTCATTGTCTAATACAAGGCCAACAGAGCAGAACAAACAGGGAGAGTTAGAGTCAGAGCTTTGCTGGGGATTTTTCCTGGGCTTTTCCCATCTGCAGCTCAACTAAAACAAATTCATTTCCACTTTCTCCACTCCTCTGCCCATTTTAAGGGATAGTTCACCTAAAAAGGAATTTTGGCTGTTAAAGTGCCCCTATTATGGGTTATGAAAGGTTCATATTTTGGTTTTGGGAATCCCCAACAACAGGTTGACATGCATGCAAGGTCAAAAACACTTTCATTTTCTTAATATGCATTTATTTTTACTTTATTTGTTCAACGACTCCCAAACGATTCGCTCAGCGATTAATTTTTCCAAACCCCTCCTTTGCCTGATGCTAATCTGCGGTGATTGGTCTGATTGGAAACAGCTATTTTTAACACTCCAAAAGCGGCACCTAGTGGCAAAAAATGAATTTACATTTTTATTCAGACCAATGCGAAAATTAAGTTTTCCCAGGTCTACGCGCGAGACGAGTGGGCGTGCAATATGCTAATGCTTCATGTTGACGTCAGCATGAAACGGCTTGGGATTCGTTTTAAAAACGACTCATTTCAATGATTCAGAGTCGACTCTTTCTTTTGAGAGACAGTAAATTTATACACGGTGCACTTTCAGATTTAAAACTTGCTTAAATTAAATGTTAAAACACTGCATGAAAGATCATTTTCAAAAATCCATAACAGAGGCACTTTAATTTTTTCACCCTCAGGCCATCCAAGGTGTAGGTGACATTTTTTACTTTAGTTCAACAGTAAAGAAGATTTTTAGCTGAAACCGTGGTTTTTGGTGAATCATAAAATGCAAGTCAATGGCTGCCGGCACTTTGAGTGTCAAAAAAGCACATCAGGCATCACAAAATTAATAGCTGTGATTATATTATATTGAGGTCTTATGAAGTGAAACAATCAGTCTGTGCAAGAAACTCGACATTATTTACAATATTATAATCCATAGACTCCGGAGTGATGTCCGATTCACAAACGAATCATTCTTTTGAACTAGATGAACCAAATTGGACTGAAGCGTCTGAAGCAGCACAGATTTACAAGTTACTCAATCACAAATCACTTTCAGACGCCTGGCAGTCACTCTGACTGGAAATGAACCAAAATAGCAGCGTATCTGATCCTATGATGCTGAGTTTTTGAATGAATAAGTTTTTGCCGACTCATTCCAACCAGTTCGAACTAATTTTATGTTTTATGGTTTCGCAGTTCATGCAAAAAGGTGAGCTGATAAAGACTGGTTTATGCACTTCATATGCTTTAGACACAGAAAACATCCACGTTTCACATCATTATTGGGTGCTTTGATAATATAATTGCATATATATTACATCATCGCCTGATTATGTAAATGAACTAGTGAGTTGAATCAGTTGAGGTAATGGTTCTGGATTACAGGTAATAATGTTGCAAATAATGTTGAGTTTCTTGCACAGACCGATCTTTTCTCTTCATAAGACCTCAATATATCGTCAGGAGTCACAGGGATTCATTTTGTGATGCCTGATGTGCTTTTTTTTGACTCTCAAAGTGCCGGCAGCCATTGACTTGCATTTTTTGAATCACCAAGGAGCACGCTTTCAGCTAAACTGAAGGAAAAAATGTCACCTACATCTTTGATGGCCTGAGGATGAATAAATTAACCGGATATTTTCATTTTAGGGTGAAGTATCCCTTTAACCTAAAGCTGACCGTCCCAGGTCGCGGTTGTGCTAGTCTAGGATACTGTGATACATATCCGGCTGGAAAGTCCTCTGCTCCACAGATATGATGTAGTTCTGCGTTAGGGACAGGATTTTCCATCCCTCCTGTTATTGTCCAGTCGGTGACGCTACATTGACAGGTGTTTCCCGTCTCATCGGTGTCCCGTGACCTCCTGACATCCTGCTGTTTGTGTTTGTAACTGGGAACTGTGGGATTGAACTTGTGACCATCAAACCGTCTCACTAACCAAACCAAAAACAACATGCTGCCATTGTTTACACTATCGCACTGTGCTCAATCGCTGGGTGTTTGATTCGGTCTATAATGACAGAAAGTGATGCTTCATGTGTCCTACAGTAAATTAGTGACAACAACATTTCAGCAATTGAAAATATTAAGCTAAAAATGATTTTTCTTTATTGGCCGAAACATTGACATCGGCTAATTAGGCTGCTTTTATGCTGGAGTTGGTTCACTTTCTGGCAATGAAACTAAGTAAATAATTAAATAAATTAGCATGAAAATATCATGTATTGGTGATCTCACAGGCTGACGGCAGGACGATATAAAAATTGAGCATATCGCCCAACACTTTTTTTCTGCCTGTCTGTCTGTGTATATATGCATTATATATTTGTTGTTATTATTATTATTATTATTTATTTTGGACATGCATGGAAATTTATCGTGCATAATGCAAATAAAAAATAAATATATTTATATAGTAAAATAAATGTTTTTTTTTATTTGTTTGTTTGTTTATTTGCATTATGCATAATAATGTTTCATACTTATCATACTTTTTCATGCTTTTCGAATAAAATATATATAAACATTCTGCTTTTTGGACTCTAGGGCTGGGTTGACTATCGATTTTTATTTTTATTCAGTCTTCATGTTCGTGAACCGAGATATATGCTGTTGATGCATGAACAAAATTTCACTAAACATTATTTGAAGCACACCTGTCATCCAATAATTGCAATAAGCTTTGTTTCTTTTGTTATAAAACAAGCTTTCAAATATTGTCAATTTTATAACAAAACTCAAACAATGTACAGTAAATGTTTGTGGTTACAGGGTTTGATTGACTGTGTGATCTGTTGCAGGACTCTGAGTCTCTGGACCGCTGCATTCAGAGCGTGTTATCGGCTCTGTTTCCTCCGTTCAGTGCCTCGGCGGCCACCGTCCTGTGGCAGCTCTTCAGTGTAGTGGAGAGACAGTACCGCGGTGACGGACTGCGCTGCTTCATTGACTTTCTGCTGCCCGCCAAGAGAATCCTGCAGACAATAAAACAGGAGGCCTGTGTGAGTACTGTCAGCTTCAGCAGACGCATTTTCACTGAAGCATTTCCAAGTAAAAAAAAACAGTGGGCAAAATCTACTAATAGATCACATTTTTTTATTTAGCAAATGTATAATATAATTATTTAATAATTAATACTTTCACACAATATATATATATATATATATATATATATATAATTTTTTACTTGTTTTTATATACAATATATTTTTTTTATTTATTAATATATTATTAAATGTTAAAACATTAACTAAGATTAATAAATGCTTTAGAAGTATTTTATTTATATTTATTTATTTACATTTATTCATTTAGCAGATGCTTTTATCCAAAGAGACTTAAAAATGAGGAATGCAACAAGTGATTCATCATAGAGGCAAATAACAAGTGCTCGTAATACAAAGTTTCAGATATTGTTTAGCATAGTTCAAGCTAATATTTGTTTGTTTGTTTATTTATTTAGGATATGCATGCAAATGTATTGTGAATAAATGCAAATAAAAAGATTTATTCATTTATTTGCATTATGCATAATAAATTTGCATGCATGTCCAAAAATAAATAAATAATATAATGTAATATAATATAATTTGTATTATTTGACAGGAATAGAAATAAATAAATGTTTTTTTTTTTTTTGCATTATGCATAATGCAAAAAAAAACATATTTATTTACATACAAATTCAAATAAATACATGTTTGTTTGTTTTTTTTATATAAGTATTTACATTATGCATAATGTCCATGCTTGTTGAATGAAAACAACTTATTTATTTATTTGTTTATTTATTTATGGGACCTGCATGGTGATGCATCATGCATCACGCAATCTTTAAACTCGATATTGTGTATTGATGGCCTGGTAATGCGGTTTACACAGGTTTGCTGAATATTTTATTATTTTGTCTCTTCTTCAGATATTGTTGTTGAAATCCATAGTGCTGCAACTAAACATGTTCAAAGCATTTAAATTCTCTCAGAGAGAAACATTGCGAGAGTGGGAACATGAGAGGGAGGAGGAATACTTCAGGCTGAAAGAGGGTTCAGTGTTGCTCTGATAAACAGCCCAAACAGAGCGTGTTGTGAGCTCGCTGCGGAGAACTTGGCAAAGAGGATCAGGCTGAAATGAAAGACCTGCTCAGGGAGGCTTTGTATTTCTGCAGGTTAGCGCTGTGTGAGCACATAGCTGAAACCTTACGCTCCTGTATTCAGCGCTGCCGTTGTTACTCTGAGACGAGAGCTCTCAGCAGCCTCATTTAACTCAGGCATGATCTTTGAGGGAGTCACAGCGTGCTAAAGCTTACGTGTTCCTGCTGCATCATCAGTATCATTATACAGTGGCATCAGGGAGTCACTAACAACGCTACTAAATTAATTGGTTTTTCAGTAGCAGTAAAGTATATAAGTAACGAAGTTCTCTTGTGATGTACCATGATAAAACTTTTTTTTTTTTACACGGTATTGCCATGCAGAAGTCTCTCATAAAAAAATATTGGCCAGTCTGATTTATTGTGGTAAATTGCTTGTTAGCTCACTACAATATTTATTTATTTGTATGTTCATTGATTCATTAATTATTGATTTATTAATTTATTATTTGAGTCCCTGCAAGGAATTTTACATCATTTTTTTTTTTATTTTAATCCTTATGGTTAATGTTTTCATTGCATAAATTATAGTGTTTTCTCATTTTATTTTCTGGTATTCTATTTATTGACATTTTATCTTTTCAAATCAGTGTTACTTTAATTTCTGTACTGTTACAGTTTTTTTTAAATAAACTAGTTTTTATTTTTATAATTTTAATTTTAATTTTGGTAAAGTTTTAGTAATTTTGTATTCATCATTTTTGCTTAAAGTTTTAGTAATTTTGTATTTGTCATTTTTAGTAGTTTTTGTTATTTTAAATATGTCTAATATATAGTTTTTCATTTTGAATTATATTTGTACATCAAATCAATGGAAATAAGAAATGATCTAGGTACAATAATTAAAAAGCTTTTTAGATTTTATTTTATTTCAGCCACCTAGTTGTCATTTTTGCAATTCTGATGAGTGATAAAGAAATTATGCATTTCACTTTTAGATATATATTTTAGAATTCCATGATGTTCTAATTCGTTGCATTTTTGTATCTTGAAATCTGCTTCAAGACAGAAATTAATTAATGATTGCAAACTGCAAATAACTGCATATTGTTGCTTGTACCTGTAAGAAAAGTGGCATTTTATCTGATGAATTCATCCTTTTTATTTTCCACAGCTGCGATTCAAAGGCCTGTTGCTGTACCACGAGGGATGGCCGCTGTGTTTGCATGAGAAGGTGGTTCTGCAACTCGCACCCCTGCATAAAGTACGTCTACGGCAGGGAGATTTCTACCTGCAGGTGGTTCCCTTAGGCCGCAAAGCTGCCAAACTGGTCATAAAATGCCTGTCAGGAAGCGGTCAAGCCATCGCGGAGATCCCTGTGGCCGAGAGCATGTACGCCAGCGTGTTCACGCCTGACTTCCTGCAGAATGTAACGCGTGAACGCAACCTGCACCCTCTCCAGAACTGCCTCCTCAGTACCGGCGCCGTGGTTTACCGAACGCCCTGGAAGAACGTGGTCAATCCTTTGTTCGTGACCAGCACTGCCGACGCAATCATGCAGGCGCGGAGCAGCGGCGGGACCCTGCGGGGTCAGCTCAGCACCTGCAGCACTCACGGATCCACGGGAACGCTCAGTTCCCGAGACTCCCTGGGCGCCGAGTCCACCGTGTCGGAGCCAGTCCTCAGCCGCAGCCTCACGGATATGGGCATCAGCTCCCTGCACTCGGAGGATTCGCCCTCGCAAAAGAGTCCCAACTCCCTTCCCCAGACACCCACCTTGGGCAGCCCGGATCAGGGATGCATTCGAGGCGGAATCGGCCACAAAATCCTCTCGTTTAGCACAGACCTTAGCAATCCTGGCCTTCGCAAGCGGCATCCCAGAGACTCTGCTGCCTTCGAGTCACGCCGGCTTTTCCGTAAGTCCTACATGGAGGCTTTGCAGAACCCTATGAACCTTGGCTCCAGCTCTGAATCAATTCTTGAGGAAGGGACTGAGTCGGAGCCAGGAGCACGTCGCGGCTCCGGCCCGAAGGAGCCGATCCCTCGGAGAATCTGTGTTCGTGGATGGCTGGGAGGAGATGAATCTTGCAACGATTCTCCCGCCGTCCATCCATCCAAGAGCGCTGAGCTCAGTCCGGGCGAGAGACGTTCCAAATCTCTTGAACGTACCAACAAGGCCTTGCAGGTCAAAGGCCACCGGGCTCGGTCGTCTTCCGGTGGATCCGGTAGTGGCCTTCCCAAAAAACTTATGAATGGTTATACATTTCGTTTTGGAAAATTGGACTTGGAGACGGCCTTTCCTGGCATCGAGAAACGGAGCAACAAAGAGAACTCAGGTAAAAATTTTAGTCAACTCTTTTGAAGTTTGCCATTCCAGTGGCAATGTCATGGGTTCGATTCGCAGGGAATGCATGAACTGATCAGTTGCATACCTTCAATGCAATGTAAATCTCATGGGTGTCCAATCCTGCTTCTGAAGGGCCAATGTCCTGCGGAGTTTAGCTCCAGTCAGTGCAAACACACTTACATGGAAGTCTCTAATGAGTCTTAAGACCATGATTAGTTGGTTCAAGTGTGTTTAATTAGGGTTGAAGCTAAACTCTGCAAGACAGCGGCCCTCTTGGTGTACATAAAAAAACGGAGTAGAGCATCTTGTTTGGGATTCTTTCCCACCAAAAACAAGACCAGAACAAGCTTCCCTTAATAAATCATGGCACTAGCAATGTCAAGATCATGGGTTCGCTTCCCAAGAAATACATGAACTGATCAAATGCATACCTTCAATGCAATGTAAGTCACTTTGGATAAAAGCGTCAGCCAAATGCATAAATGTAAATGTCACAATATTGTACATCAGGGGTGTCCAGTCCAGCTCCTGTAGGGCCAAATTCCTGCAGAGTTGAGCTCCAACGAGTGCAAAAACACTTGCATGGACGTTTCTATTGAGCCTGAAGAGGCCTTGATTAGTTGGTCCAAGTGTGTTTAATTCATCTTCAATTAATGGCCCTCCAGGAACAGGTCCGGACTCCCCTGCTGTACATAAAGAATGCTGCAGAGCATCTTGTTTGGGATTCTTTACCACCAAGAACAAGCTTCCCTTATCAAATCATGTTGCCTAAGGCCTTAAGGACCAGTTCTGGTTCCAGACTTGGCCCTAACAATGACAAGGTCATGGGTTCGATTCCCAGGGAATGCATGAAGTAATGAAATGAATATATTTAATGCGATGCAAGTCACTTTGGATAAAAGCGTCTGCCAAATGCATAAATGTAAATGTCACCATGCTGTACATCAGGGGTGTCCCATCCTGCTCCTGGAGTGCCAAAGTCCTGCAAAAGATTAGCTCCAACCATTGCAAACGCACTTACATGGAAGGTTATAGTGAGTCTAAAGACCTTGATTAGTTGGTTCAGGTGTGTTTAATTAGGGTTGGAGCTAAACTCACCCTTGCTTGTACATAAAGAACGCATAGCATCTTGTTTGGGATTCTACCAAACTGTCCAACAGGGGTGTCCAATCTTGCTTCTGGAGGGCCAACCCACCAAGAACTAGACCAGAACAAGCTACCCTTATCAAATCGTAGCACTTGCAATGTCAAGGTCATGGGTCCGATTCCCAGGGATTCATGAATTGTTTATGGGATGAAATGCTTACCTTGAATGCGATGTGGACACCCTTGATGTACAGTATGGTGACTTTTACATTTATGCATTTGATCAGTTCATGCATTCCCTGGGAATCAAACCCATGACCTTGGCTTTGCTAACATCATGCTCTGATGAAATGCTTGTAAGTCGCTTTGGATAAAAACGTCTGTGAAATGCATAAATGTAAACCAGGCTACTGTACATCGAGGGTGTCCAATTCTTCTCCTGGAGGGCCAACATCCTGCAGAGTTTAGCTCCAACACACTTGTGTGGACGTTTCTAGTGAGTCTATAGACCTTGATTAGTTGGTTCAGGTGTGATCACCCTTGATGTACAGTATAATGACTTTTACATTTATGCATCTGGGAGATGCTTTTATCCAAAGCGACTTGAATTGAAACATTCGTGCATTCCCTGGGAATCGAACCCATGACCTTTGTGTTGCTGACATCATGCTCTACTGGAGCTAACCTCTGCAGGACATTGGCCATACAGGAATAGGTTTGGACTCCCCTGCTATACATAAAGAATTCTGCAAAGCATATTGTTTATGATTCTTTCCCACAAAGAACAAGACCAGAACAGGCTTCCCTTATCAAAGCATGTCGCCTGAGGCCTTTGGAACCAGAACTGGCTCTTGTCAGTTGTGGTCCAGTGTGTAATTATCACTTGCAGCAAACTCCGGGACCGTCAGCAAGCTTAGATTTTTGGAGGAGACAGCTTGTCATTCCTCTGGCATGATTTTATGGCTTGCGACCGGCTGCATGTGAGGGCTAATAGCGTGTGTGTTTTGGAATGCTTCAGCAGCCCTGCCCTGTTACAGAGGGTGCTTGTCTTTCCAAAGCGTTTGCTATACCCCAAAGGCACGATACTGCACTGAGTGCATTGCCAGGGAGACTGCACTGTTTTATTTAGCTCTTCCTGCTATTGAGCGTTTGAAAGAAAGAGCGTTTTGCCCTCTTTCTAGCGCTTCAGGCCAGGGGTGTGTTTGGGGTCTATCCGCAGGAAATTCCAAACTGTCCGGCATTCTGAAGATTTTGGGTTACTTTGTCTTGTGAAAGGGTTGTATCGCTAACACCATGTCCTAACCGTCCACGACCAGATACATTTATGAGCAAAACCCGTCTTTTCATATTAATCCAGTTAGTTGATCCAGCTGTGCCAAGTGACATTATACTTGGTCAGTCACTTTATTTTCATTTTCATTGTGTTCCACTTCACTCACAATAAAATAATACACCACATAGCTGTATATTTAAAAATAAATAAATAAAATAAAAAACCCTAACCCTATATACACACACACACACACACACACACTTACTTATATTTTATTATCCATGAGCTACAGATGAAAAATAGCCTTTGGCTAACTCTGGCACATTTACAGAAATGTTTATTAATGTGCATTAATAAATATATATATATATATACAGTCAGGTCCATATATATTTGTACACAGGCACAATTTTTATTATTTTAGCTGTTGACCAAAACATATTCAAGTTACAGTTTTATAATGAATATGGGCTTAAAGTACACACTCTGAGCTTTAAGGAATTACAGCTCTTTAATATGTACCCCCCCCCCCCCCTCCTTTTCAAGGGACCATAAGTAATTGGACAGTTGACTCAAAAGGGCTGTTCCTTCATTATTTCAACATCAATTAAGCAGGTAAAAGGTCTGGAGTTGATTCTAAGTGTGCCATTTGCATTTGGAAGCTGTTGCTGTTCTGAGAAAAAACGAATGCACTGGTGAGCTCAGCAACATAAAAAGACCTGGACGTCCACGGAGGATGACAATGGTGGTGATCGGAGTTATCCTCTCCATGGTAAAGAAAAACACTTTCACAACATCCAGCCAAGAGAAGAGCACTCTCCAGGAGATACACGTGTCTCTGTCAAAGTCTACAATCAAGAGAAGACGTCACCAGAGCAAATACAGAGGCTTCACCACAAGCTGCAAACAAGGACAGATTAGACTTTGCCAAAAAAAAAAAGCCAGACCTCTTCTGGAAAAGCATTCTTTGGACGGCTGAAATTAAGATCAACCTGCACCAGAATGATGGGAAGAAAAATGGAGAAGGCTTGGAACAGCTCATGATCCAAAGCTTACAACATCATCTGTGAAACATGGTGGAGCAGTGTGATGCATGAGCTGCATGGCTTCCAGTGGCACTGTGTTACTGGTGTTTCGTGAAGATGAGACGGAAGACAGAAGCAGCTGGATGAATCCTGAAGTGTATAGAGATATACTCTCTGCCCAGATTCAGTCAAATAGAGCCCAAAAGTTGATTGGGCGGCGCTTCATAGTTCAAATGGATGATGACCCAAAACATACAGCAAAAGCAACCCAGGAGTTTTTGAAGGTAAAAAGTGGAACATTCTGCAATAGCCGAGTCAATCTCCTGATCTCAGACCGACTGAACAGCATTTCACTCGCTGAAGACAAAACTACAGACAGAAAGACCCACAAACAAACAACAACTAAAGTCAGCTGCAGTAAAGGCCTGGCATAGACCTGCTGATGTCCATGAAGTTTCAGACTTAAGGCAGTCATTGCAAATTATTCTCAACAAAATATTAAAAATGAACATTTTATTTATGATTATATTTATTTGTTCGATTACATTTGAGCCCCTGAAAATGTGGGGGCTGTGTATAAAAATGGTTGTAATTTATTTTTGTTCAACCCCTTGAATTAAAGCTTAAAGTTTGCCCTTCAATCACATCTTGATTGTTTAATTTTAATTCTATTCTGGTGGCATACATAGCCAAAATTATGAAAATTGTGTCAGTGTCCAAATATATATGGACCTAACTGTATATATTATTTTAGATGAATATTGTTTTCTTTGATTTAATCAATTATTTTGTTTTAATAATAATAATTATTATTATATTTTAATTGACCAATTCGCTAATATCTAAATGGCTAATTATCAGCTGAATAATCTGCTTGAATTATATAATGATCTCTAGCTACTTTGCAGTGAGTAAGAGTAAGAACAAAAATATGACCTGTCACAGCAAGCCTGGTTAGGAAGTGGTGTTTGGTGAATTCATTCTCTCATTTTACTTTCGTTCTCTATTTAACACACACACACACACACACACACACACACACACACACACACACACACACACACACACACACACACACACACACACACACACACGGAGTGGTTTAGGTAAATTCCCATCTGGGATTCTGCGGAGTCCCTGTGTTCCCTGGCTTTCTTTCCCACAAATGAAAATCTGAGCCATTGAGTCTGGGCAGGAAGCCACAGCGGATCCGATGACCCACCTGAGGGAGGATCTTACCTGCTCGACTCCCAGCGCTCTTCAGCTCCCATCCAGATGGTTTGCCTCCGTCATAATGGGGACCTTTGTGTCCCGTCGGGCCGGTGAGGATGCTGGAGAGAGGCTTAGAGAGTAAAGCCCATCTCCACGTATCTGTCCTGTTACAAAGCCGGAGCGAAGCAGGGGTCAGTCAGACTTTGTTCAGCAAACAAATGCCAATGACTTTGAGGCTGGATCAGATTACGGCTGATGTGGTTTTGCTTGGCCTTTGTGATTGCATTAGGTCCCTTGTGATTTGAACTGGTTCCCATGATACCCCAGAGCTCGGCCTCGCTCTCAGAGACATATGCAAAGTCAACCAAATGTTGTCGGGTGCTTTTTGAATACTGTTGGTTAGTGAATATCTACAAGCAGCGACACTAACTTGTTTTATCTTTCCCAGTGACAACCTATGTTTTGCAACTAGTAATCGTGTACAGCTTTACAAACGAGAAAACTGATAAGAAACTCATATGTAGCTTTGGAAATTCTGAATTGTTTTAGTGAATCAGTTCATTCAGATGATTTGTGTAAATGAACTGATCCCAAAAAAAAAAAAAAAAAAGCCTGTTTGCAACATTTTATAGTATTGGAAATCTATATTCATTCAAGTGAATTAATTGATTCAGATGATTTATCTAAATGAACTGATTCAAAAAAGTCTATTTGCAACATTTTATTGCATTGGAAATTCTGAATCATTCCAGTGAATCAATTCATTCAGATGATTTGTGTAAAGTAACTGACCCCCCCCCCAAAAAAAAGCCATTTTGCAACATTTTTATAGCATTGGAAATTCATTTTCATGCCAATGAATCAATTCATTCAAATGATTCATGTAAAACAACTGATTCAAAAACGTTTATTTGCTACATTTTTATAGCATTGGAAATTCTGATTCGTTCTAGTGGATCAGTTCATTCATGTAATTCATGAAAACTAACAAGCAACATACTTTTATAACGTATTTAGTCACATTCTGAGTTTATTAATTATTCCAGGTTTTTTTTTTTTTTTTTTTTTTTTAATTTCAGTAAGTATAATTGGTAACACTTTACAATAAGGTTCGCTAGTTAACATTAGTTAACAACATTAGTAAACATGAACTATGAATTTGTTAATCTTAGTTAATGTTAATTTCAGCTTTTACTAATGCATTATTAAAATCACAAGTTGTGTTTGTTAACATTAATTAATGCAACATGAATAAACAATGAGCAGCTGTAACATGAACAAATATTAATAAATAGTGTAATAAAATGCATTGTTTGTTCATGTTAGTTAATACATTAACTAATGTTAACAAATGACACCTTATTGTAAAGTGTTTGCCGTGTTCATTCCAATGAATCAATTAATTCAGATGATTCATGCAAATTAAATTATTAAAAGTCTGGCTGCAACAGACTAATATTTAGTTTTTCATGTTTTCAGCTGAGTTTTTTTTTTTTTTTTTAATTACTGTAAGTATTATAACTGGTAAAGTTGAACAAATCCACCCTAACTGAGATTAGTTCATTCAGAAAAACACATTGTACGTTTGTTTGGTTCTGTGGTTTGTCTGTGTCTTTATGAGAGTTTCAGTGTCCATTTCCAGCTTCCTCTGTTTGTTGAGGAAGTGCATCACAAACAGGAGCAGATCTCAGAATCACACAGGAAATGATGTCATGAGAAAGACAATAGTGGAGGAACTGACAAGAGTTCAAGAAGTCTGAAACTTCAAAAATATGACTTTACATTATTTGTAAATGCGTAAGATGTGCTGAAATTACACTGATATTTGTAAACAGTATGTCACTAGTCTTATTCAATCAGTTGAAAGATCTTTATATGAAGTTCATCATACTTTCAGGACAAGGACAGGCTTATTTTTCTCAATACATAGGAGTTTTAAAGGGCTCGGGGGAAAGATAACAGACCAGTATATATGTATATTTTTTTTTTGTTTAGTTCACCTATTTATTCAGTGAATCAATTAATTCAGATGATTCATGAACTGATTTAAAAAAAAAAAGTCTAACATTTTTATAGCACTGGAAATTCTGAATCATTCTAGTGAATCAAATCATTCAAATTCATGTAAATGAACTGATTCAAAAAAAGTCTCTACGACTTTCGTTTATAGCTTACTATTTAGTTAAATACTGCAGTTTATCATGTTTTCATCTGAGTTTATAAATTAAGTTTTATTAAATCTAAGTTTAACAATGCCATCCTGAGATTCATTCCGTTTTTTATTTTATTTTATTATTGAGTAAATCAATTTATTCAGGTGATTCATGCAAATTAACTTATTTAAAAAAAATATATATATATATTTTTTTTTATTATTCAGTGAATCATTTTATTCACGTGATTCATGCAAATTAACTGATTAAAAAATCAGTTTAATTAAATTTTAAATTTTATTTATTTTCTTTTATTGGTGGATATTCAAATGTTCTTCCTCAGTGCCATATAATGTTAAAATATTGTATCAATTCTAGCACAGTGTAATAAGGCAGTTTAATTACTGTGAAAAATACTTGGTCTATTTTATTTGGCTAATTTAACTCTTGAAGGAAGGTGGATAATGTGTAGTGTTCTTAGAGTTGTTGTTGAACTCCTCAGCCGCAGTCTTTCCTCTCAGGAGGAGGAGAACGAGTTGTATTGTTTTGTTTGGGTTGCTGGGTTTGGAAGAAACAGCCTGAGGGTTTGGATTCAGGAGAAAGTTGACAAACATCTGTTTCAGCTGGGAATGTCAGCCGCAGCATTCCTCAAACCAGAGCCTGAGGGCCCAGAAACTCAGCTCTGTGTGTGTGTGTGTGTGTGTGTGTGTGTGTGTGTGTGTGTGTGCGCCTCACACACCTGGTCTCCGTCGTGACTCAACATTGACTCACTGTAGATTTTGTCACACCTGAACCCAATCTTCCTTCCAGACAGTCTGTTCAATATCTGCACTACATACACTACTGTTTGGAGTCAGCAAGATTATTTTTGAAAGAAGTTTCTTCTGCTCACTAAGGTTGTGTTTGTTTGTTCAAAAATACAGTAAAAATTATGAAATATTATTACAAGTTAGAAGAACAGTTTTCTGAGTGAGTATATAATAAAATGTAATTTATTTCTGTGATGCGCAGCTGTATTTTCAGCATCATTACTCCAGTCTTCAGTGTCACATGATCTTCAGAAATCATTCTAATATACTGATTTGCTGCTCAAGAAACATTTCTGATTATTATCAATGTTGAAAACAGGTGTGCTGCACAATATTTTTGTGGAAACTGTGATGCATTTTATTTTTCAGGATTCACAGATGAATAGAAAGTTCAAAAGAACACAGGAATCTTGTTACATTATAAATGCCACTTTTGATCAATTTAATGCATCCTTAATGAATAAAAGTTTTAATGTCGTTCAAAATAAAAAAGTTACTGACCCAAAGCTTTTGAACGGTAGTGTAGTTCAGTTCAGATTGTGAAAGCTGTGTTTGATTTTACAGTCAAATGAACTGATTGTTTGCATCTCTGCCATTTTAAATGTTTGTTTTATTTGTTTTAAGCAGATCAAATCCTGTAAGCACTCCATTATTTGCATTTTTAGGTTCTGAATGCATCTGACAAATACATTTAGTTATGATTTTGAGAGCTGCCGCTTTAAATCACAGTTTTGAATCAATGCATTTGAAATTATTCAAGCTGACCAACTATAATTCTCATTTTACTGCTGAAGTTTAAATGCGATGCTATTAAAACATCTCTATACGTTCTCATACGAGAAGAATTATGAAACTGGTCTGACACAATCTTTAGGAAACTTTATGACTAACTCAAATGTGCTAATATTTACAGTGTTGCTTCATTTTAGATCATGCAGTCTTTGTCATGATGAGGTTTATTTATTTATTTTAATTTAGTCATTTAGCAGACGCTTTTATCCAAAGCTACTTACAAATGAGGACAATGGAAACAATCAGTCCGTAACCTTTTTGGGTTAAAAATGAGTGGTACGTTTAGGTTTTTGCGGGAAATTCGAGCATGCTGCTGCACATTACGTCACGTCTGTAAACATAAAGAAGTTTATCTGGATAGTAGACTATATCACATGTGAGGATCCTGCAGGTGGATGATCGTTTATAGCCTTTTCTCACAGCAGCTAGAATAATTAAATGTATCATTTTGATGGCGGATCGTAATCCAGAAAGGATTATGTGTTTATGAAACACATGTGAATGAAATTAAATTATATTCCAGTTTTAAATGTGCTTCTGATTACAGATAGATTACACACCATTTGTATTTTAAAGAAAACCAGTTCGAAAGGGAGCATAGTTTGCTTTTTGGTTTAAAAAATATGAAATTTGAATGGTATGACAATTAGAGATTAGACTGTACAGAAATTGAAATCTACACGCTAATACACGCTATACTGATAGTCAAGCAATGCTTATGTTGTTAACACTAATAATTTGAGAATAAAGTATAATAATAATAATAATTTGCACAGTTTGATGTGATATGAGCAAACTGATTGTTAGATTTAATCACCATTGGTAGCGAGATATATGGTAATGCTGTTTTCCTCAGTTGGTCAGAACAAACGTGGCAGACGTGTTACTTACTTGTTCAGATGAAAATATACAGTGAAAATTCTTATTTGGGTCATATATTCCAAGTACAGTATCCGGCGCGGTGACTGACAGACTGACACACATACCGAGCTGCAATTCCAGGTTTTCAAACAGAGATGGCGACAAAGAGGCATAACTTACGGACTGCAGCTTTAAAGAAAACAAGCAATAAATGAATAGAGTGCAAGTCTAAAAGGGACTTTTTTTTAAAGAATAGAATTAGAATAGAGAGTGCTAGAGTCAGAGGGTCAAATAAAGATGGAAGAGATGTGTTTTTAGCCGATTCTTGAAGATGGTTAAGGACTCAGCGGCTGGGATTGAGTTGGGCAGGAGGGAACAGTTAATGTAGAAGTCTGTGAAAGTGATTTTGTGCCTCTTTGGGATGAACAATAAAGAGACGTTCACTTGCAGAACGTAAGCTTCTAGAGGCACATTAGTCTGAAGTAATGAATTTAGGTAAAGTGGTGCAGAGCCAGTGGTGGTTTTGTAGGCAAACATTAATGCCTTGAATTTTATGCGAGCAGTTATTGGAAGCCAGTGCACACAGAGGTGTGACGTGAATTCTTTTTGGCTCATTAAAAATTAATCTTGCAGCCACGTTCTGGATTAATTGTAAAGGTTTGATAGAACTGGCTGGAAGACCTGCCAAGAGAGCATTGTAATAGTCAAGTCTGGACAGAACAAGAGCTTGAACAAGGAGTTGTGACGCATGTTCTGAATGAAACGGCCTGATGGGCCGAAGGTTTGATGCTCAGATCTGTTTGTGTGTTCAGGTCTCTCGGATGACGGTCTGCACTCGAGCCCCAGGAGGAACAGTAACAGCGGCGATGAGTTTGTTCCTCCCAAACCCTCCAGCAGATCGGCGGTGTCTCCGGCCCCGTCCACAGCGCCCCCTGCTGTCTGTCCTCCAGCGCTGCCCTCGCTCATCACACACATCAACCAGGAGCTCCTGACCTCCGGCGCTCT
Organism: Acrossocheilus fasciatus; assembly: GCA_036784905.1. NCBI lineage: Eukaryota > Metazoa > Chordata > Actinopteri > Cypriniformes > Cyprinidae > Acrossocheilus > Acrossocheilus fasciatus. Next base: position 34,308,076 of record CM071953.1, read on the forward strand.
GACGCTCCCTGGTGCGTGACCGGATCAAAAACCAACAAAACAGAAACAGACATTATTATGGATATAATATTCCTTATAAAAATTCATGATCATGTTCCAATGAACTGCATGAGGCTGCATGATTAATTGGAATAAAGCCGATTATACGGCAATTACCAAATTGCAGATGCTGCGTTTTAATAAATACATTTATATGCTGTGTGTTTCAGAGTTTACACGCTTACAGCTCATAGTGTTTTAGGCTTTGATATAAATTCAAAATGAAAAAATTAAGAAGAAATTAGAAATTATAGTATATTAGTATTGTAATTGTACCGTAAAATATACTAATTATTATATTATTATTTTTGTATTATTATATTATACTATAAATTGAATTTTACTGTGAAATTACAATAGCAATATTTGTACTTTATTTAATATTTTCATTTAGTAATTATAATTAACAATAATTATTATTATTATAATTATGTTACATTTTTGTATTATTATTATATTTCATTAATTATTATTATCATAGTAATAATTATTATATTTAATATGAAAATTTCTATTATTATTATTATTAATAGTTTTTTTCTTTCATTTTTATGTCGTTATTATAATAATCTTTAATAATAATGATTATTATATTAATTTACATAATTATTATGATGAGTTATTATTGATATTAATAATAATAATTGGTACTGTTAGTAGTAGTATTTATTATTATTATTATTATTAATGATAATATTATTATAATATGTATTATTATTATTAATATTATTATCTCCTCTTTGTACGTTACTTTGGATAAAAGCGTGTGCTAAATGTGTACATATAACATTTTACAGTCATATTAATATATAATGTTTTTAAACCTAATATTTGTATCTAGTAATCATAATAATCATTCATAATAATAATTTTTATATTAAATTATTCCATTTTAATAAATTATATTATTATTTCCTCTTATTATTAATAATGATAATATTATAACAATATGTATTATTAATCTCATATAATATGTATTATTAATGTATTAATCTCCTCTTTGTAAGTCCCTTTGGATAAAGCATCTAGTAAAAACATAATTGTAAGATAATAATTATAGTTTTAGTGTCATATCGATATGCAATCAATGTTTTGACCAACTCGTGCAGCCCTGCAAACAAGCACAGCAAACCTGGCACTTTTTTTCCTCTTTACAGTTTGTATCATTAAAATCACATTTGTGTCCCTGGAGCAGAAAAGCAGTCATAAGCAGCACAGGTATATTTGTAGCAATAGACAACAATACATAGTATGGGTCAAAATTATACATTTTTCTCTTATGCCAAAAATCATTAGGATATTAAATAAAGATCATGTTCAATTACGATATTTTGTAAATTCCCTATACTCAAACTTCATTTTTGATTAGTAATATGCATTGCTAAGAACTTCATTTGAACAACTTTAAAGGTGATTTTCTCAATATTTAGATTTTTTTGCACCCTCAGATTCCAGATTTTCAAATAGTTGTATCTCAGCCAAATTTCGTCCTATCATAACAAACCATGCATCAGTGGAAAGCTGATTTATTCTGCTACACTGACTCTTATGACTGGTTTTGTGGTCGATGGTCACCTCATAGAAGGGTGGAGCTCTAATGATGGGTGTTGGGTTTGGTTTATGGGGTCATGATCTGGATGCAGGTAACCAGGACCGAGGCGGCAGAGCTGTGCTGCAGGTGTGCTGCAGGAACCAGGTGTGGACAGACGCGGCCTTCACCTCAAACCAGATCAGCGAGCTGCTGTGCTACTACTGCGGCAGACTGCGGTGAGAAAGCAGAGCACATGGAAACTCTGCAGCACACTGTCACACAGCGCAGGCCTTTCTCTGAGCGTCTTGTGTGTGTGTTTTCAGGAGGGAGAAGCGAGGTCTGGGTTTGACGGTTCTCGTCGACGCTCGCAGGCAGCCGGTCGCGTCTGCGCTCTTCACAGCTCTGTCTGAGCTTCAGGTGAGAACAGACACACAACCGTCTGTAAGACAAACCTTTGTGTTTGCATTAAGGCCACAAGGGGGACCAGTGTTTCATTTATTTAAAAGACCCCAAAGGTTAAGGTCTTTTTATACTTTTATTGCCTAAATGGTTCCATAAAGAACCTTCAACATCTGAAATGATTCTTTATGGTGAAAGAAGGTTCTTCAGATTATAAAAAGGTAATAAAGAGATGGTTCTTTAAAGAAACTTTGACTGAATTGTTCCTTGTGGAAGCAAAAATGCATGGTTCTTCTATAGTCTCGCTGTGAAGAACCTTTTAAGCACCTTTATTTTTAAGAGTGTATTTAAAGGAATTAAGTGGAAAAGAAATAACTTTTTTTTTTTTCATTTTGTTGTAAAGGTAAATCAGTTTGACCTGTTTGCAAATAATATATGATGAGTTCGTTTGCAAAAAACAGATAACTCTGTTTTTAACAATTTTCAAAAATCATGTTTTTCATTGTGCATTCCAATTAATCTCAATTAGACTGCATAATATAAATAATAATTAAAAAAAATACAGCTAACTAACACAATAAAACACAATGAAAACATGACAACAAAAGTTATTTGAAAATTTAAAAAAAAAAAAAAAGAATTTAAATGTTTTTGCTAAACTCTAAAAGTTTTATATTTTGAAATATTTATTTTCTATGTTGAAAATGCAAAACTGAAAAATGCTTCTTGTCTCTTCACATTCAATTACATCAATCACATAAACGATTCCAATTCAAAATAAAGAATTTTACTAAAAAAGTTGAGTAGTTTGCATCACTGGTTATTATAGTTATTTACTTCTTTACTATTATAGGTTTTTTTTTTTTTAATCAGTTTTTATTTTTATATTTGCCATTATCATATTACCTTTAAAGTCATAGTCATTTTCTGTGTTTTTGTGACTTTTAGTAGTATTTAAATGTATATATTTCCATATAGTTTTGATTTATTTATATTTCAGTTTTAGTTTTAAATAAAATAAATAAAAGGAGTTACATTTTATTTCAAGTCACTTTTTTTTAAATGGTTTTAATTTTGGTTTCAGTTTTAGTTTAGCTTTAATGATTGGGATCCATGTCTAGTTGTAATCTAGTAACTAGTTTTTTTTGTGAAGTATCAATTTGATCTGTTTGCAAATAATGCATTTATTTTAAAATATGTTTAAATGAGTTTTGTATTTTAAAATATTATCATATTTAATCGATTTTAAAATGTGTCCATGTCTGGTTTGGTTGTCAGTTAATCACAAAGAAGTGGTGTAGATTGACACAGTTATATAAAATCAGAATTGAAGACATTGTCTGTCACATATTTGCTCACTGAAGCCAGAAACATCACAGACTCTTCAGCCCTGCTCTGAACTGTGCTGCGCTCGAACCTTTGACACGTTTTAGGACGCAGCGATGTCTGAACGCATCTGTGTTCACACACTGGTGTTTTGAGTGTAAAGCATGTTAATTGTCGTGCGCATGGTTCATGTCAAACATCTGAAGGAAAGTCTGTCCTCGGGGTTTGAGACGAGGCCTGTGTGATCACGTCTCTAAAAAAACACACGCTCCGAGAAAACGATCCGTCCCAACACGCAAAATATGAGAGAAGAGGGGCGAGAAAGAAGTGTTTCTTAACTTAAATATGCTCTTATTAGCACTATTACATGCAATAAACGATCTAAACTCTAGTCTTTGTAATCATGCATGCATAGTTTTGTTTTGTTTGTTTTTCCCCAGTGTTAAATCTGTACAATAAATGATCTAAACCAGGGTTTCCCAAACCGTGAGTCTGAGAGCTGATGAAAATAAAATAAAAATGAAGAATTTCAAGATAAAAAAACAATCAAAATTAAATAGTTACAAAAATGTATTAAATCATTTATCACAAAAGAAATAATTAATTTGTAAATTAAAAACTAATAATTAATTAAATCATAAAAATGCTAAATTATTATTAAATAATGTATCACAAAATAAATAATTAATTTGTCAATTAAAAACTAATAATTAATTAAATCATAAAAATGCTAAATTAAAATAAATTAATAATTTAAAATAAAGTAAAAAATAAATAAATACTTGCTTACAATTAATGAAATCATAAAATTAAAATAAATAACTCAAATAAAAACAATCAAGATAAAACACTTGATAAAAAAAGATGAAATATTTTGTTTACCTGCATATCATGTCACTATTAACCCATGAACATCTGAATTAAATTAATGAAATATTAACTTTTATTAAATATTAATTAAAAAAAAAGAAAAATCCCTGATTTATTCAGTTTAGTCTGTAATTATCCATGTTTTTTTTTCTTCCTAAACCAGGGTTTTCAAAACCACAGGCTTTGTGAGTTGAATAAAATAAAATAATTAAATCATCATTAATAATAATAAATAAATATTTAAAACAGTCAAAATAAAACACTAAGAAATAATTTATTAGTTTACCTGCATGCCATGTGAGCATTAATCAACATCAGAGGACTGTACACATGCAAATGTAGTGTTAAATTATTAAAATATACACTTTATGATTTTGATTATATGTTTTGATTTATTAATGCTCTTTGATTTCTTCTGTCCTGCCAGTCTCTTATACCCAATGCACTTTACTCCGTGTTGATTCTGGTGGACCGAGACGTGGCAGTGAAAGTGGACCGAGACGTCTCAGTTCCTGTGAGTAAATGACTGTCTGTGGTTCTCCGTCTCAGTTTGTGTCAGAGCGTGTTTGTGTGAAACGATTCTCCTCCTCTCTGTTCTGGTGCAGTGTGAAGTCCTGACGTCTTTGAAAGCTCTGCAGAAGCACATCGACTCGTCGCAGCTCACCAGAGACTTTGACGGCTCCTTCCCATACGAGCACAGCCACTACATTCACTTCAGACAGGTGCACAGAGCAGAAGTGTGATATTTCAATCATTTAACAACATATCAGGGCCGTCAAATACATTAATCGCGATTAATCACATCAAAAATAAAAGTTTGTTTACATAATATATGTGTGTGTATTGTGTATATTTATATGTATATATAAAAACACACACATGCATGTATATATTTTAGAAATATTTACGTGTGTGTGTGTGTGTGTGTGTGTGTGCGTGTGCATGTATGCATGTACTATATATTTATATATAGTATATATATTTACATATTTATATATGTTTTACATTAAATATATATTACATATATTTCTTAATTTAATACATATATGTATGTATATATATATATATATATATGTATGTGTGTGTGTGTGTGTGTGTGTGTGTGTATATATACATACATGCACATACACATATATATATATAGAGAGAGAGAGAGAGAGAGAGAGAGAGAGAGAGAGAGAGTTTTTAATTAATTTGATTTTATGATATTATTATTGTTATTGTTATTCTGCCCTAAAACTGATTGGACAGACAAAAAAAAAAAAAAAACTACTTTTGTGAACTAGTCCTAGTTTTTTCATCAGTGTCAGCAAAACCAGTGTAGTGCTACTCTTTTATGAAAAAAAAAAGAAAAAAAGAGTTGAAATGTAGTATTTGGATGGCTATAATTATTCTCAAATATGGACGTGACCAAATATACCAAATAAAAGCCTATAATTCCTAAACAAAACCTGTTTGTGACATACAGTATAGTCTTAAAGAAGCAGGCAAACTTTTATAAAGATAATTAGGTATCACTCTAACAGTTATAAAGCTCAAAAAGTCTGTATTTTATGGTAAATGACACTTAAAATGGCAAAGAAAAAAAAAATGTGCTGAAGTTTGTTGTTTTGTTTTTTCCGTGGACAGAAAATCGAAGCGTTTGCGGCGAGCTGCAGCGCTGCCATCGCTTCCCTTCAGAGCTCCATCGAGACGCTGAACAACATCGGCAGCCTGGAGACGTCGGAGGTAATTCTCACAACCAAAACTGATCGACTTTCTCATCATTCTCTGCAGCATCACTGAAAATGATTTAAATGGCCTTGTTTAGTGGCATTCCCTTTGCTAAGCCCCGCCTTCAGAATCTTACTGACCAATCCAAGCTTAGCAGCTGTTGCCTTCTACTTTGTTAGTTTGTATGGTTACAATGTAACGCTTTTTGACTTTCTCAGTTTGTGTAAATCCACATGGAGTTCAGAGTATGATTTTTTTTTTTTTTTATCCAAATTCATTTCACACTTTTCTAGTGCAAATATATGGCTTTGTTTCATGATTCTAGTGTATACATTTTTCTTAATTTACCCCAAAAGAATTGAAGTGAAATGTGACAACATGCCCCGTAGGTATGTTGATCATATGGCAGCTTAAAATGTTATCTAATCTAATGAAACAAAAATATGCAAAATAAACTAAAATATTTTGCCAATAAAAAAAAAAATTAACTTTTTCAAATAAAATAAGGTTTTTTTTTTTAAGAATTAAAAATAATGTAATTTTGGAGAATGAACTCATTGCAACCATGCTTGTCAACACACAGCTATACAGAATAGTTCAATATGTGGGCAAATAGATGAAGAAACACTCTCAGAAAATCAAAACACACACAGCTCTCACATAAATGAGCCATAATGCTTTGCATTTCTTCAAATAATCATTTCTGAACATTGACTCTCAGTCGTTATTCACCTGTTTCTCGTGGTTTCTCATTAAAATGTATAAAAGTAATCAGTGTAAATGGCACGACTAATGTCATAGAATAGCATAGTTCTAATAACGCAATGTTACAACGTTCCTCATCTGCGCAACTGGAATTAAAAACCGGTTCTCTGATGTGTTTTTATTTTTGTAATGTAACGCAATGCAAGTTCAGTGTGAGGGGCGGCTGATTATTATTGAGTATTGATGGTCTGTGCTCCTGCAGGAGGTGTCGGAGATCATCAGCCAGCAGAAGAGTCTCATGAAGAGCGTTCTGGACGACGCCGAACTCAACCGCCTGCGGCTGGAGGGCGGCACTTTCCTGGCCCGCATCCGAAAAGAGGAGATGTGTGAAAACGAGAACTACAGGTACAGTACCGCTTCATCAGAGGACTGACAGATGCTTACATTGAGTAGAAAAGCGTGGCTGAATCAATTAAATGAGCACTCATCATTTTCCCTTTCTTTAAAAAGCCTGCATAACACTGACTTTAGTTTATTTACGCCCAGCCCTGTGTTATTAATTACATGCACACACGCCATTAAAACACTCCTGTCAGCAACTGTCGGGTTTAATCATATCACGATTAAATCTGCTTTAATTCAACCTCAATCACACTTAAACACTGCATAAATAGTTCTTTTTTAGGTGAAAACACCCTTAAAACAAGTCTTATTGTACACAATTTTGCTTCTCAAGAAATGTATACTGTAATTTATATATATTTTTTTTATTTATATTTTTAAGGACATTTACAATATTTTAATGGGAAAATATGACAAAATTATTATTTATTTATTTATTTATTTTTTAAACGCTCCTGTCAATAAATGGCAGGTTTATTTCTATCATGCACACGTCATCCATCTGCTTTAATTCAACCTCAATCACACTTAAACACTGCATAAATAGTTATTTTCAGGTGAAAATATCCAAACACCCTTAAAACAAGTCTTATTGTACACAATTTTGCTTCTCAAGAAATTTATCATTTTTATATTTTTAACACTCTTAAAACCATATACATTTAAGCAAAAGTATCTTAAATGCTATTCACATTTATTTTCATTATGGTATACTGTTTCTTTCTTGTTTTAAATAAAAATGTGAGACAAATCCATTTCATTTCATTTAAGTCACTTCATTTTGCTTCTCAATAAATTTATAATTTATATATTTTTTCATTTATAATTTATATTTTTAAAGACACTTACATTATTTTAATGGGAAAATATGACACAATTATTATTATTATAATTTTTATTTTTTTTTTTTTTCAAAACGCTCCTGTCAATAAATAGCAGGTTTAATTCTGTCATGCACATGTTATCCGTCTGCTTTAATTCAACCTAAATGACACTTAAAGTCTGCGTAAAAAGTGTCTTTGTCTTGTTTTCAAGTGAAAATATCCAAACACCCTTAAAGCAATATACATAGAAGCAAAATTATCTTAAATGTTATTGAAGTTCATTTTTATTACCCCATTGGCACATTGTTTTTGTACATCATAAAGTCTTACCGCTTCTCAAGAAATTTATAATTTAGTTATAATATATAATTGAATTATTCACATTTAAAAAAAATTTTTTTTTAGAATGTTTTGACATTTTTAATGGGAAAATAATACAAAATTAAAATGTACATTAATTTCAATAGGAATGGTACAGTATATGAATGTAGACGCTCCATCATGCAACCTTGAGAAAGTTTTAATTTCTGGCCACATAATAACATAATAACACTGAATAACACTGAGCAGTTTAGTTGTCATGTAGTGTTTGACCGGAGCTGTTGTGTTGTATGTAGGGACGCTGTGGACCTGGTCAGTGCGCTGTATAACCAGGTGGACGAAGAGGTTCATAAACTGGTCATTCTGTCTAATAAATCCCTGCAGCAGCTGGAGAAGCTCCTGGAGCTGCGAGTCTTACAGGAGAGACACCAGGAGGTGAGAGTCGCGATCTTTCCTAATCACTTTCTCTACAGGCATTTTAAAGCTCTTAATGTGGACAATAAGGCATTGTGATTATGCAATCAAATCACGCAGGGGTTTGTGTCTTTAGATCTCAGTTTTTGATCAGAAAACACATCCCATGTTAACTATTAATTAGATAGCATGCAGAGCTGGGTAGATTACTTACAAATTGTAATCCGTTACTGATTAGAAATTACATGACAAAAATTGTAGTTTGTAACGTAATCCATTACATTACACATTTTAGGTAATGTAATCAGATTACTTTTAGATTACTTTTGACCTGTCTCGTTTTTCACATTGATCTAAATAGGATAATCTTGTACCATATAGATATAAAAATACAAAGAGTAAGAAAATAAATTCCATGAAGTGCATTAAATATTATATTATGTCAAACTGGGTTTGTGAAGGAACTACAGGGGGTTTGTGAGTTTAATGAAAACTAATGATTTATTAAATCATAAAAATGTTAAATTTAAAACAAATCATTTTAAATAAAATACTTACTGAAAAATTGAAATGTTTACCTGCATGTCATGTGACCATAACCAATGTCAGAGAGCCATGAACATGCAAATGTTTATATGCATGCATTATTAAAATTTAGATTTTAATGAGGATCAGATGGCAAAAAAAGTTGGTGAATTTGTGCATTTTAATGTCTTTGAAAGACAAATGCCAAAAACTGACTGAGTGATCATTCAAACAGAAATGAATGTGTTCATCAGTAGTGTTGATGCAGTGTTAAAACACTTCTTAAAACTGAAATAATGTTTGTAAATCTAATGTCAAATGCTGGGTAGCCTCTTAATTTTCTGTGTGATTACAGCCACCTGACCACTGACTGGTCTTTGATCAAAACTGGAAGACTCTCTGAGTGTATATAAGCAGTAGGCTTTTTAGAAAGGAAAAATTAAAAGATGAAAAAGACGAATTGGGGAGAATCAATAAATTATTGCTATTGTGTAAATAATATGTAATCGTGCAATCAATAAAAAGTAACTGTAGTCTAATTACGAGTATTTTAAAATGTAATTTAATTTTTGGAATCTGATTACTTAATCAGTTACTACCCAGCTCTGGTAGCATGCTAGAATATGTTATCATTAGAAATCAGCTTGTCTGTGGAGTGAATGAATGATTTTTTTTTTCTAAATAATAATTGATTATTGGAGAGGCTGTGCGCTGATAATGTGTCTGTCCTCAGGTTAAGAGGTGGTTTTATGTGGAGAGTGAGAAGCATTTGGCTCCTCTGGACTCCTACAGTCTCTCTCTGAGCTCCATTCAGGACATGAGACAGAGTCTGGCCCAGTTCATGGAGGAGTCCGCCGTAAGTGCTTTGAGAAATCACACAGAGATAAAAGAGGACTGGCGTTTTACTGTTGGTGAAATGAAATGAGTTCAAGAACAGGTTTCAGTCTCAACAACAGCCAGTTTGATCTGGGCGAAGATGAACCATTCTTACTAAACTGACATGAGACACAAATGATGATGATGGAAAATATAAACACACACTGGATGACTGCAGAATAAATATGACAAACATGAACATGACATTTGTATATATTATGTATAATATAAAGACAAAATGCATCTTTTATTTTATATATATCTTCATTGATTATTATTAAATAAATATTCCTTTTTTTTGTTCCAGTGTTGCATTGTTATATATTACTAATATATCTTCATGTAATATTATTGTTGATATTGTTTTTTATTAAATACACAATTTTTTATTTTATAGTGTCATTGTAAATGTAATATATATATATATCTATCTATATATATATATATATATATATATATATCTATCTATCTATATATATATATATATATATATATATATATCTATATATATATATATTTCTTCATTGATTACTATTATTATTACTAAATACTCAATTTTTTATTTTACAGTATAGTATTATTACATATGTAATATATTTCTTCATTTATTATTATTATTAGTAGTAGTAATAATTAGTTGTTGTTTTTTTTATTAATTTTTTTTTACGCCAGGGTTATTATCATTAAAAATAAAATCACAAACATTGCCCACTTTCGTTTATTTTATTTTATTTTATTTTACATTTTTTATACTATTACTTTTTCTGTTTGATTTATTTATTTATTATGTGTTATGTAACTGTAACGTTTTTTTTTATTTAAAAAGAAATATAGAAAAGTTTCTTAAAAAGCCACAGTAAAAACAAAATAAAATAGAGTGTGAAGGGAAACATTGAGGCGAATCATATTAAAGAGTCTTAAGTCACTTTGGATTGGTGGTCATCTGAATGAATAACTAGATCACTCGTTGTTGATTTTGCTCCTGTAGGAACAGCAGAAGAAAGCAGCAGCGTTACTGAGCGAGTCTAAAGCAGGTCCAGCTCTTCTGGAGGTCAAAGAGCACATCAGCTCCGTCCTGCAGCACAGCGAAACACGCAAACATGAGCTGGACGTTCTGCTCAACCTCTACGAGTTCTACGAATCGGTAACGAGTGTTTTGATTGCTTTGTGAAGACCCTACTCAATGCATGCTCTGCAAGATTCCCCTTTCTGTCAAACATATTTTATTTGACTGTTCCGCTTTTAATGTATGTAGAAAACTCTTTTTTGAAGTGAAATTTCGCCAGAAAATGTTTTACAATTTTTATCATATGTTAATGTAAAACATCGTGTGTAATATAACTTGTGTTTGTTTGTTTGCTGGTTTTATTGTATTTGTTATACTTGTATTTTTTAATTGTTTTTGCCATGAAAATAGCCTAAGATGCTGACATGGCATTAAATAAAAAATATACTACCACTACTACTATTTAAAATAAACATTAACTGAAATAAAATAATAATTATTTCATTTTAAATTAAAATGATAACAGAAAATGTAAAAATCAAATGTAATTTGAATTCTTAAACTATAATAGTATATCAATGATATTAAAATAACACAAATTTATACTTGAGAACTATAAACTAAAACTGGAATAAGAATACATTAAACCTAAATAGTATTAAACAAAAATAAAAATTAACAAAAGCAGAAAATGTCAAAGATAATTGCTAAAAATTAAACAAAAAAACAAGAAAACTGAAAATGTAAAAATAAATCCTAATTAGTAAATGTAATCGCCTGGGGTCGGCAAAGACTCTTGCATGTTTTCTAGATGACAGTGAAAAGAACTTAAACTGCTCTGTCCTTTTTGATTGGATACGTAAAAGTAATACATCACTTGAATCTGTAAAAGGGTCTACTTTTATTTGTGTATGCTCACCATATCAACAAAACGTTGCGCTTTTGTAAAATAAAGAAAATAAACAGGGTGTGCTTTCAGTCGCCTCAGTCTCTGTAAATATCCCTCTGAAAATTCTCAGCGCTGTCAAAATAAGTCACCTCCACGACACTTATCGGCCAGACAGAAAAACTTCATGGCCTATGCAATAATTTAAAAAGCCTCTTCTGATAATGTGTTGATCTGTGTGTCCCGCAGGCGAAGCAGTGGATGCTGCACTGTCAGGAGTATTTCTGTCAGCTGAGGCTGGACGGAGACACGCTCGGTTTGACGCCCGCTGTGCTGCAGGTCCTGCAGGACTATCACAGTGAGGCCACAAAGTTTTCTCTGGAGAACTTCAGCTCGCTCAACCAGACGGTGCTGGATCTGAACAGCGAGAGGGAGCTGCAGCGCTGGAGCAGTGTCTGGCAGCAGTGCCAACAAACCAAACAACAGCTGGAGGAGACGCTGACCGCTTCCGGTAAATCACACAGACAGACACAAATATTACTTATAGAAGAACTAATTCAACATAAATGATCATATTTATCTGTATTTTTTTTTTTTGTTCTGTAAAAGAAAAAAACCCAATAATGAACATTATTGTTGTTGTTATTGCTATTAATATTAAATATCCCATTTTTTATTTTACAGTATAGTATTAATATATATTAGTAATATATTTCTTATATATTATTATTAATATTATCATTAAATACTCAATTTGTATTTCATATAATAGTATTAGTATATTCATTGATGATGATTATGATGGTGATGATGATTATATTATTAGTAGTAGTAGTATTAAATCTCAATATTTTTATTTTACAGTATAGTATTATTATATATTAGTCATGTTTCTTAATTTATTATTATTACTATTAAATATTATTTTTTTATTTTATAGTATAGTACTATTACTACAGGTGTATATTAGTAATATATCTTCATTGATTATTATTAAATAAATATTCGATTTTTTTTACAGTATTGCATTATTAATGCTATATTTCTTGCCTTTTCCTCTATGTCTGTATTTTTTCTGCAGTGGAAGCTTCAGTCACCAACAGTGTTGCGGGTAATGCATTACAAGTAACGCGAGTTACATAATCAGATTACTTTTTAAAGTAACTAGTAAAGTAACACATTACTTTTGAATTTAGAAGGAAATATCTGAGTTACTTTTTCAAATAAGTAACACCAGTTACTTTGTGTCCAATGTATTGACTGACAGCTCTCCTTTCCTCATGTTGAGAGAAATCAGGAGTAAGTGCAGAGCGTTGTGTGTGAACATGATGTTACTGTAGATCTAGACTAAATATGAACATGTATTTACTCATCTCACCTGCACAAAAACACATTCAGTATTCCTCAAAATGAATAAAAATAGTCAAAAGCCCTGCCCAGATTTAAACAGTAACTCAAAGGTAACACTTAGTTACATTCGATAAAAAGTAATGTCATTTTTAGGGCGTAACGCAATATTGTAATACATTACTTCTAAAAGTAACTTTTAGATGAATTTCTTGCGTGTGTAGAAATGCTTGGTAATAACTCTGATTGTGTTTCTGACAGAGACCGTATCGAATCCTGCAGAGACTCAGAACGGACTGGACTCCTCTGCGGCTCCCGCTCTGAGCTCTTCTTCACCCCCGTGTTTTGAGGATGAAGATGAGAAGCGGCACTCAGCAGGACCGTTTTCCAGAAGCCAGTTCCCGTTTCCCCCGTCTGCGTTTGATGACACCGACAGCGACTGCACCGTCGACTCGTCCGCCTCGTGTCACTCGGAGCCGCTGCATTCACCGGCGGCACGCCTCCGCAAGCAGCCGCTCAAGAAGATCATGAAGAAGACGCTGAGCTCGGAGCTGCCGGCACGGGACAGAGCTCCTCACGGCTACAGCGGCGTCAGCATCCGAGGCCTGGAGGTCTCCAATAATGCCCAGAGCCCAGCGCTCAGCCGCAGCCGCAGCATGTCGTCCCCGTCTCCTCAGTGCAGGCACAGCGACGCAGACGGCAAGAGACACAGCAGGTGAGTGACGCACAGAACATCCCCCTTTCAGACCCAAATATTACTAATCATTAGTGGTGTGACGGTACACGTATTTGTACAGAAAATTTTCGGTATGGGTCTTCAGTGTTGGGGAAAGTTACTTTTAAAGGGGTGGTTGATTGCGACTTCACTTTTTTAACGTTAGTTAGTGTGTAATGTTGCTGTTTGAGCATAAACAATATCTGCAAAGTTGCAGCACTGAAAATTCAATGTAAACGGAGATATCGTCTTTTAAAATTCTGGCAGTTTAATGCCTACAAAAACGGCTCGTAGGGACTACAACGAGCTACTTCCTGGGTTCGTGATGTCACAACCCCAGATAAACCCCGCCCCCCGGGAACACACAGCAAAGGGGGCGGGGGCCATGCTGCGCTGCTTTAGAGAAGAGGAAGAGAAAACTAGGCATGCATGTAAAAATCTATTCATATATGAATCGCGATTCTGTCTTGTAATGATTCTAATGGATTCACAAGTTTCTAAATCAATGTTCTAAAACAGCGGTTCTTAATACTGTTCCTTGCGTCTCCCTGCTCTGCATCTCTCTCTATCTCTCTCTCTCTCTCTCTCTCTCTCTCTCTCTCTCATTCAGATCATCAGCTCAGCTCCAACAATGAACTGTTCCAATTATACACTTATTTTCACATAGCTATGAGAAGTGTTATACATGCGGTTTTAATGTACTGCATTAAAACTTTAATCAGAATAAAACCGTATATTAAAAGCTAACATAGTAGCATTTACAAATAACAGCGTATCTAAAAGTATGAGACAACAACAAACAAAAAACTTAGGTCTACTATTAAGAGCCGTGCTTGCACAGGTTCTGCGCAATCCTCTTCACTAATATCCTCTGCGTCTCAATCGGGCTAAAAATTGATAAGCAATATAGACGACGCCATTGTTTACAATATGACCGGAGCACATGCCGCTGAGCTGAGGGGCGGGACGTTTAGACGCACACTAGAGGCGGTTTAGCCAATCACAACACACTGGGCCAGCTAACCAATCAGAGCCCATCGCATATTTCTGAGGGAGGGGCTTCATAAAAGGAGGAAATGATCAGCGTGTTTATCAGAGAAGAGACAGCACGGTGTGGTGTAAAGGTAAATTATGTGAGAAATAATGCATTTTTTTAAAACTGCACCCCATAAACACAATCAAGCCTAGAAAAAACCCAGTCAACCACCCCTTTAAAAGTAATGCATGATTACAATATTGCGTTGCTCCCTAAAAAAGTAACTAATTACATTACTTGATGACAACCAATGATTCCTAATTGCATCTACTTTCAGAAGGCCAAATAAAGTGCTTTTGCTTTCGCGGTTACTGAAACCACGCCTTCTTTCTTTGCGTGAACATTTGGGTGGCATTATGCAAATATATCCACATCGTGACGTAGACATGTGGGGGCGTGTTTGAATGAGGCGTTTAGCCCAATCCGGATCAGCCTTCTCTTTTAGACAGAATAAATCCTTTTGTGGGCGACTTTGAGCTTTGTAACTCTGCAGATCGTATACATGCACAAACAACTGCATAACACACTAAAGAAAAGGAAAACAAGAAATCGCATCATGTGACCCCTTTATGAGTGCATGACTGAACTGACTTATTCACGCTGCGTTTCAGTAAAATCCAGCATATCATGGATGAGATGATCTCCACCGAGAGAGAGTATGTCAGATCACTCCGCTACATCATCCAGCACTACTTCCCTGAGATGGAGCGACTGGACCTTCCTCAGGACCTCCGAGGGAAGCGCAGCATCATTTTCGGGAATTTGGAAAAACTGTGTGACTTTCACAGCCAGTATTTCCTGACGGATCTGGAGAGTTGCGCTCATTCTCCGCTGTCCATCAGCAGCTGCTTCCTCAAACACGTGAGTCCATGTGATGTTTAATGAAGTCTCCTCTGCTCACCAAAGCTGCATTTATTTGATCGAAAATACTGAAAAAATTATTCTATGTGAATATCTTTTAAAATGTAATTTATTTCTGATATCAAAGCTGTATTTTCAGCATCATTACTCCAGTCTTCAGTGTCACATGATCTTCAGAAATCATTCTAATATGCAGATCTGCTGCTCAAGAAACATTTCTGATTATTATCAATGTTGAAAACAGTTAATATTTTTCTGGAAATGGTGGATTCTTTGATGAATAGAAAGTCTGATGAAAGAACGAAAAGCAATTATTTAAGATAGAAATCTTTTATAAAATAATACTGTAAATGTCTTATTTAATAAATAAATAAATAAATATCTAAATGTTATTATATTACACTATTTATAAAGTAGATTTATTCATTTGTGTGAATACAAGTAAATAAAATAATTATTATTCAAAAATCATATTTATTTATTTAATTCAAGTATATTATTTTAATAGTTTTTAATTTATTTAAATAAATACCATTCATTGTAGCTATTTAATAAAAAATAAAATATTTTAAAATATAATTATTTATTTATTTGGATAAAACCTCAAACTTTTAAACGATAATGTGTTCAGTGTGCAATGGCAGAAATGGTCATGGTTGCTCTCGATAAATGCTGTTAAAATCTTCCGAGATTGTGTAAGATATAAAAGTGTTTTTTCCACGGATAGGAGGAGCAGTTCGGGATGTACGCCCTGTACAGCAAAAACAAGCCGCGCTCAGATGCTCTGCTCACGAGCCACGGAAACAGTTTTTTCAAGGTAAGCGCTGGTGTTTCTCCTCCGTGACGTTGGTCACTCGAGCTGACGCACGTTTCTGAGCGGTTCCTGTGCTCTGCAGAACAAGCAGGTGGAGCTGGGCGATAAGATGGACCTGGCGTCGTACCTGCTGAAGCCCATCCAGAGGATGAGTAAATACGCTCTCCTCCTGAAGGATCTGATCAAGGAGTGCGGTCAGTCTCAGGAGCAGGAGCTCGCTGACCTCAGAACAGCGGAGGAGATGGTCAAGTTCCAGCTGCGCCACGGGAACGACCTGCTGGCCATGGACGCCATCCGCGGCTGCGATGTAAGCTTGATTTAGATCAAATACATTATTATTATTTAAGCCCTCCAGACCCTGCGGCCATTGGAATGGACATCACATGGTTTCTGGTTTTTATAATATGAGTAATACCACTATAAAGATATGACCTCTAACTTAATCTGATTGAGTTTCAGTCATCACAAAAGAAAGTTGTGGCTAACCAGCTAGACAGTCATAATTATAATTATTAATATAAATATTCATGTATTTGAATACATTTTATTCAAACAAACAATTTTATTTATTTATTTATTTGAAGGAAATAACATTTAAAGTAAATTTTTAAAATATTTTATTTAAAATCATTTTTTGAATATAATTATTAATATGAATGCAGTTTAAGTGAATAAAATAAATAATTAAATAAATAATACATTTTATTCAAATAAATTCAATGTAAGTAAAGTAAATAATTATTGAATAAATAAAACAAAATATTTTTTTAAATATTATTTATTTTAAATGATTAATTGTGTTTTTTTTATTTGAATAAATAACAATGTAAGTAAAATAATTATTTTAAAATATGAATTATAATTCTTATATTTAAGAAATTTTTATTCAAATAAATAATTGTTTGTTTATTTATTTGATTAAATCATATTTAATGTAAATAAAAGAAATCATTATTTAACAATTAAATAATATAAATAATTTTATTTAAAGATATTATTTTGAAATATGTTTATTTTTAATAAATGTTATTCAAATAAACAATTGTTTATTTATTTGATTTAAATAAATAAACAACAATTTAATAAATAAATAAAACATAATTACAAATATAATATAATGCAGTTTATTTAAATAATTATTTTATGTATCTAAATAAATATTTAAAGTGACTAAAATAAAGTTATTTAATAATTAAAATAAATTATTAATTTCATTAAATCTCTTTCACTGTTCCTATTATTTTTTATAGAAGATTCCTACAGTAATACAATCATTTTTACTGTATTTCACAAAAATTACACAGAGAATTTGAATTAGCTTATGTTAGCAGTTTGATTATGTGTTGACCTGATTTGATGGAGACTTATAAACTGTGTTGTGTGTTTCTCAGGTCAATCTAAAGGAGCAGGGTCAGCTTCGCTGTCAGGACGAGTTCATCGTTTGGTGCGGACGCAAAAAATACCTGCGCCACGTTTTCCTTTTCGAGGATCTCATCCTCTTCAGCAAGACCAAGAAGATTGAAGGAGGATACGACATCTACATCTACAAACAGTCCTTCAAGGTACAGAATACGAGTCTGGCGTCAGACGCAGAGTTTCTGCTGTGAGTTTTGTGACTGAAGGAGTGTTTGCTCTCCTCTCAGACGGCTGAGATCGGGATGACGGAGAACGTGGGAGACAGCGGCCTGCGCTTCGAGATCTGGTTTCGCCGGAGGAAGTCACAGGACACCTTCATCCTGCAGGCCGCTTCTGGAGAGGTGAAGAACGCCTGGACCTCCGTCATCGGCAAGATCCTGTGGAGACAAGCCTTACGAAACCGAGGTCAATAAGAAAATAAATACTAATTTGTTTATATGTGACCCTGGACCACATCTTAAGTCGCTGGGGTATATTTGTAGCAATAGCCAACAATACATTGTACGTGTCAAAATTATCGATTTTTCTTTTATGACAAAAATCATTAGGATATTAAGTAAAGATCATGTTCCATGAAGATATTTTGTATATTTCCTACTCAAAACTTCATTTTTGATTAGTAATGTGCATTGCTAAGAACTTCATTTGGACAACTTTAAAGGCGATTTTCTCAATATTTAGATTTTTTTGCACCCTCAGATTCCAGATTTTCAAATAGTTGTATATCAGCCAAATATTGTCATATCATAACAAACCATACATCAATGGAAAGATTATTTATTCAGCTAATAATAATATCAAACTTGGACCACAAAACCAGTCATGAGGGTCAATTTATTTAGATCTGAAAGCTGAATAAATAAGCTTTCCATTGATGTGTGTTTTGTTATGATATGACAATATTTGGTCGAGATACAACTTTAAAGGTGATTTTCTCAGTATTTGAATTTTTTTGCACCCTCAGATTCCAGATTTTCAATGTTTTTTTGTTTTTGTTTTTGTTTTTTTTATTCATAATTTTGACCCATACAATGTATTGTTGGCTATTGCTACTAATATAGCTGTGCTACTTATGACTGTTTTTGTGCTGCAGGGCGTGTTACAGAAAGATCCTAACTTTAAAATCTCATCTGTTTGATAAGCATAGTAAATTTCAGTTAGGACTACATTTAGGACAAAAGCTATTACAGAACAGCATTTCCTAAGTGCATTATCTTATCTGAACCACAGATAGGAAGAGGATATTACAGAAACCTGAGATAAGACACGGTTTTGTAAGAATTAAGTTTTTGCTTCTGTAATACGAGAGTTAAGACCTAACTTTCTGTAATTCTAATAATAGTGTCACGTATATCATTCGCCTAAATTTATGTAACATTTTACTTCTAAAAATATGGTTAAAATTGATCTTTTTTTTCTGTCTTTTGACAGTATTTCCAATTTATAGTGATAAAAAGACAAATCCAAAATCAAAACCTTTAATTCTAATATGAGTTCCAATCAATTTATGAGAAATTAATGCTCTTCCTTAACATAATATGTATTTTATTTATAATTTTTTTAATATCTAATATTATAAATTAATAGATTAAAACTTTAAAATAATAATATATAATATAATTATAATTCTGTAATCTAATAATACAGAAAAATATAATAAATAAATGTAAGTGTGTGTGTGTGTGTGTGTGTATATATATATATATATATATATATATATAAAATGAATATTTTTATTTTATTTCTAATATATTCTTTTTATCACTCCATCTCCATAAATCAGATTTTTTTTAGCCAATATTATGTTACATTTCTTCATTAAAAAAAAAAAAATATATATATATATATATATATATAATATAGAAGTTCATATAATAAAGAAGTTCATTAGTTTGAGAATCGGAAAGAATTTCGCTCATACGAGTCATATATTTGCAAATTAGAAAGAATCGTCACATAAGTGTCACATGTCTGAATCCGAAAGAATCGGTTGATAAGATTTGTTTGTGAATCAGACGATGCTGGTTCTGTTTGTTTGTGAATCTCCTCGTTTAATCAGACTGAAAGCTGAGAGCTCTCTTGCTGCAGGAAACTCTGCTGTGTATTGTTCACAGATTCATCACTAACCAGTCAAAACACAGACAGATGCATGAAGTTCAGCAGCAGAACTGTCACTTCAGCGCTGCGGTCTCGCTGACAAATGCATTGTGGGCTGTTTTTGTCTCTGTGCTGTTATTAGGAGCTGAAAATAATTTGCAGTAGATTTTATAAACCTGCTCTTAGAAAAGCATTAGAACTAAATGCTGTACTAATAAAGCCTGCTGCATTATTCAGCTTGTGTTGATTGTGTATTGCGTGTGTGTGTGTGTGTGTGTGTGTTTGTGTGTGTGTGTGTGTGTGATCAGAGCTGCGGATGCAGGAGATGGTTTCGATGGGAATTGGAAACAAGCCGTTCATGGACATTAAACCCAGTGACTCTGCCATCAGCGATCGAGCCGTCGACTACATGAAAGGGTCAGGTAAGATGTCTGCATCAGCAAGACATTAACATCATCTTCATCTTCATCATCTTCATCTTCAGCACCGTTTCTCTGGCAGTTTGTCAAACACATGATGTAGTGACAGAAATGATGCACTTCCCCTTTAAAGAAAATAACACGTGTGTGTGTGTGAGAGAGTGTGTGTGTGTGTGTGTGTGTGTGTGTGTGTGTGTGTGTGTGTGTGTGTGTTTGTATATTTCTTCTTTAAAATTAATTACCATTTAGAATATAGAAAATTATTTAGAACTATTTATATCATGTTATATGCTGTTTTATATAATATGTCATTTTTATATCCACTATGATTATTGATAAATAAATGAAAACTCATAAGAAAAGTATTGTTCTTCCTTAAAAATTCAAATAGATATGTCTAATATATAAAACATAATAGTTATAATTATTTATGAAAATATAAATATTAAGAAAAATATTATGTAGCATTATTATTAAAAAATCAATTATATAATCATATATATATATAAGTGTGTGTTTGTATATATGTAAAAATATAATAAATAATAAAAGAATTATTAAATATAATATGTAATACAGAAAAATAATATTTACAATTATTTATAGCATTATAAAATAAAAAAGTTCAATTACAATGCTAAAATATCTCAAATTAAAACTGAAATAAAACTAAATGCAAATAGAAAAAACAAAAATTACACACTTATTTATTTATTTATATATATATATATATATATATAAAATGAAAAGATTTTATATTCAGTATGATTCATAGATACAAAGATAAATAGATATGAAACTCAAAAGAAAAATACTGTAATATTTTCTTACTTAAAAATAATATCATCTAAAAAATATTAATAGTTATTTATATAGTTTATATATATATATATGTATTGTGTAATATGTATAAGAAATATATTTTAATCTATTTATCAATAATTCTTTATTAACCCAATATAATCCTCACAGTCTGAAATGTTTATTAAACGCAGCCTATATTTCCACGTTGATATTTCTGGTCCTGTATGAAGGAGTAGTGTTAGAACGAGCGTTTGCTCTTCAGAGGTGTGTGTGATCAGGAGAGCAGATTATTCTGACCGTTAGCGTGTGTTTATTCACTTCACTGTGTCAAAGTCACACTCCGTTTGCGGTGTGTGTGTGTGTGTGTTAACTTTGGATGTGAAGTCTAATAATGTATAGATGGAGGACTGTGGTATCAGCTGCGCGCTGCAGACGTGTCTCATGTGAAGCACTGCGAGCTCGCAGACGGCGTTTGTGTCATCATCAGAGGCTTTGAAATTAAAGCATCAAATGAGTGATGAATGCCTGCGTGTAAACTGACAGAGAGCAGTCACAGACTTCACACACATCAAAACACAACAACACGCTCTTCATTTGTTACATGTTCATTCAGTTCAACAGCAACGAACACATATTCTTAAACATCAGATCATCTGCTCGTGTCGTTTAATGTGGAAAAATACTGTTTGAATATATTGCCATTTATTTATTTAGTGAAAAATCTATAGTTAACTGGTCATAAATGTACAAATTCCCATTAAAATGTAAACATATAGTATATAATTGTTTTTGCCTTGAAAAGATGCTGACAGGGCATTAAATAAATATACACTACTACTACTGCTCATATTTGCTTGTTTATGTGGAGCTGCAGCGCTGCACGTGTGATTTTGTGCGTCTCTGGTCTCTGCAGAGTCGCGGATGCGGGCGTCCATAGCGGTGTCCTCGTTCGATCACTCCACGCCGTTTAAGAGACCGCACTCCACCATCTCCAACAGCAGCTCGTCCTCGTCCAGCAGCCACTCCTCGTCCTCTCTGCTGAGCTCTCTGAACCTGCACCTCCACCCGTCTCACCCGTCCCACCCGTCCCTGAGCCACTGGCCCTACGACTGCATCGAGGAGGACGAGCTGGAGCACGACTCCACCCTCCAGACCTCCACAAGTGAGTGACACTGAAGACTGGAGGAATGATGCTGGAAATTCAGCTGCGCATCACAGCAATCAATTACAGTTTAACTCATATTCACATATACATATATATATATATTTATTTATATTTTTTTGTTTGTTTGTTTATATATATATATATATATATATATATATATATACATAATTTTTTGTTTTGCCTTTTTTATTTATTTTTTTTGTTATATATATATATATATATATATATACACATAATTTTTTGTTTTGCCTTTTTTATTTATTTTTTTTGTTATATATATATATATATATATATATTTTTTTTTTTTTATAATTTGTATTTATTTATTTATTTTTTTTGTTTATATATATATATATATATAATTTGTATTTATTTATTTATTTATTGTTTATTTATATATATATATATATATAAAATTTGTATTTATTTTTTTTTTGTTTGTTTATATATATATATATATATATATATATATATATAAATTTGTTTTTTGGGGGGCATTGTGACATTTTTCTTCTAAAGGTACAGATACTTCACAGTGTAATGTATTATGGACCTTGACATGATAATAGGACCGCTATTAATATTTGAGCACCATTAATAATTTATAATAATTGAGCAGCAAATCTGAAGACTGGAGGAAAGATGCTGAAAATACAGCTGTGCATCACAGAAATAAATGATATTTTAACAGATATTCACATAGAAAACAGCTGTTTTAAATCACAATAACATCACAGTTTTTACTGTATTTACTGTATTTTTAATCAAATAAATGCAGCCTTGGCGAGCAAAAGAGACTTCTTTCAACAACATTAGAAACACACACATGCACACATAAATATGTTTTATATATATATATATATATATATATATATATATATATATATATATATATATATATATATATATATATATATATATAATTAAAAATTCTTTAATTAAAGAGGCACAAAATCACTTTCACAGACCTTTAAATTAAATGCAGCTGAATCCTTATCCATCTTCAAAAATCGGCTAAAATACATCTTTATTTGACCCTCTAACTCTAGCACTCTCTATTCTAATTCTATTCTTTAAAAATGAAACTTGCCCCTTTTATAGCACTTTTATATCATTGCACTTCTGTTGATTTTGATTGCTTCTATTGTCCTCATTTGTAAGTCGCTTTGCATTAAAAGCATCTGCTAAATGACTAAATGTAAGTGTAAAAATAACGATATGGTATTTGTAGTATAGTGTCCAAATATTGATAGAAATACTATTTGAATATACTGATATTAATTAGGGTAAAATCTATATATGGCATACACACACTCGCACACTTTGTGGAAAATTTCACTCTGCATGTGTGGTTCTTCACATTTAGTTAGTGGAGTTCATCTTCAGTCTGAAGTCATTGAGATCTATGGGATGTGTCTTCTGATAATAGAGTCTGTGGTGGGCAGAAGGTGTACATGAACAGCAGCTGTTAAGACAGGAAGTGTGAAACAGGAAATGGGCCCCTGCCACTGCTGCTGTTTGTTTTGTTGACTGGAGCCCAATGGAAACTCAGAGCAGAGGGGCTTCACCTGCGGTTTCACTGGCCAGCCGAGACAAAGATAGTCTGTGTGTCACAATACAATATTTGTGATCATTCTATTATTAATTGTACGTGCTGTGACGTTTCATCAGCTGTCATATGGTCTTTTATACTCAACGAGGCTGCATATATTTGATCGAAAATACAGAAAACTGTGCTGCACTGTTCTGTTTTCTATTTTAAAACGTTAAAAGGGTCACAAAATCCTTCAGAAATCATTCTTAGATGCTGATTTTCTGCTCAAGAAACATTTCTGATTATTCTCAATGTTGAAAACGGTTGTGCTGACGCACATGCTTGTTCTTCAGGATTCACAGATGAGTAGAAAGTTTAATAGAAATAGAAATCTTTTGTAAAATTATAAATGTCTTTACTGTCACTTTTGATCCATTTAACGCATCAATGCTAAATAAAGGTCGTATTTTTAAAATTAGTTAATTAATTATATAAATTACTGTAAATAAAGTCACTTTTGATCAATTTAATGTGTCCATGGCTGAATAAAAGTATTCATATTTTTTTTGCATTCATTTTAATGCATTCTTCTTAAATAAATTTCTTTAATGTTTTTAATAAATGATAAAGTAAACTACTATAAATAAATTAATTAATGTCACTTTTGATCAATTTACTGCATTCTTGCTGAATAAAGTTTTAAATGTTTTAATAAAATTATAAAGTAAACTACTATAAATAAATAAATTACTGTCACTTTTGATAAATTTAATGCATTCTTGCTGAATTTTTTTTCATGTTTTTAATAAATAGTTAATTAAACTACTATAAATAAATAAATTACTGTCACTTTTGATCAATTTAATGCATTCTTGCTGAATAAAGTTTTAAATGTTTTAATAAAATTATAAAGTAAACTACTATAAATAAATAAATTACTGTCACTTTTGATAAATTTAATGCATTCTTGCTGAATATTTTTTTTATGTTTTTAATAAATAGTTAATTAAACTACTATAAATAAATAAATTACTGTCACTTTTGATCAATATAATGCATTCTTGCTAAATACAATTTTTAATGTTTTTAATAAATAATTAATGAAACTACTATAAATAAATAAATTACTGTCACTTTTGAGCAATTTAATGCAGTCTTGCTGAATACAATTTAATGTTTTTAATAAATAATAAAGTAAACTACTATAAATAAATAAATAAATTACTGTCACTTTTGATCAATTTAATGCATCCTTGCTGAATAAAATATTTAATGTTTTTAATAAATAATAAATTAAACTACTATGAATAAATAAATTACTGTCACTTTTGATCAATTTAATGCATCCTTGCTGAATAAAAGTATTATATTTTATTATGAATAAATTGTATATAAATAATGAATGTTTGTATAATTGTTGTGCATTGCTGAGAAAGGCAGTGAGCTGTTGTGGATGTAAGTGTTGTGTTGTGCGTCTGCAGTGAGTGACAGCGTGAGCGTCCAGCATCATCCTGCGTTAGTGATGGAGAGCTACACCAGCGACGGAGGCTCGTATCTGTCCACACCGTCCCCGTCTCCGTCTCCACCCAAAGTCACGTCCTCCATCCTCTACCACAAAGAGCAGGAGCTGCAGAGTCAGAGCAGCAAGTTCATCACAGCGGTGAGAGACAAACCCACACGCTAATGCATCAAGATTACTAAAATGATGGAGAACATCCTCCCTTACATAAAAAAAACCCATTAGGCCTTAATTGAAGACTTGTGTATTTTAATTTGCATGTAAAATTTGCATTCATTTAGATCACAGTTTTAACAAATGTGACCCTGACTACAAAACCAGTCACGAGGGTCAATTTTTTTTAAAATTGAGATTTATACATCATCTGAAAGCTGAATAAATAATATTTCCACTGATGTATGGTTTGTTAGGATCGGACAATATTTGGCTGAAAATCTGGAATCTGAGGGTGCAAAAAAAATCTAAATATTGAGAAAATCACCTTTAAAGTTGTCCAAATGAAGATCTTAGCAATGCATATTACTAATCAAAAATGAAGTTTTGATATATTTACGGTAGGAAATTTAAAAAATATCTTCATGGGACATGATCTTTACTTAATATCCTAATGATTTTTGGCATAAAAGAAAAATGGATAATTTTGACCCATACAGTGTATTTTTGGCTATTGCTACAAATATACCCCAGCGACTAAAGACTGCTTTTGTGCTGCAGGCTCACAAATAATAAACTTAATCTGATGCATATGTGTCAGTCTTACATGCATGAAACTGCTCAGATTTCTCTAATAGTGATAATAAACTGAATGTGTTTTAATTGCACAGTGGCCAAATTTATGTATTTATCATCAATAAATCCAATTTGTTTAAATCCCAAACATTTTAACTTATTGAATATCACTTGTTCCACAGCTAGACATATTTTAACCATGTTCATACTTTTTAATTTAATAAATGTAATTGTTTTGACAATGAACCGGTTTATATGGAGCACCAAACCTGCAGAAATTAAAAATAAACGAATGAATGAATGACAGGGAAATGAATAAATGAATGAATAAATAAATAAATAATAGGTAAATTAACGACTTGCTAAAACCAATACAATTATTATTAAATTTATTAAATTCCTGAATTTTTGTATTACCTTGTCCACCTTTATTTTGTTATTTTCTTTATTTCTCTTTAATCACATTTTTATTCTTTCATTTGATTTGATCCTATTATGCTGTTTATTATTCAGGGTTTAAACAAATACTTTAAATAATGTAAACAAAATCAAATAGAAGAGTCAATGATAAACTATGCCATGATTTTTATTTGAATTATTTATGAATTTATTTATTTATTTTTCATTTGTGCATGACCGACAAATATGCATCACATTGAAATTTGTTTGTTTTTGTTAAAACTGTGTAATCCAGTTGCATGAAAATTTTATATGCAATTCAAATACATCAATCATTTATTTTTGAAGTATACTGGTGGCAAGCATCACTATTTTAGACGTGTTTTGCAGCGTTTCTTCGTCTTGTAGTTTTTCTAACAGTAGTTTCGTCTGACGTGTTTGTTTTACCAGAGCAAGACTTCAGGTCTGTTAGGCCTCTCGACTCTGGTCTGAATCAAACGCTTCAGATCAGTAAGTAACTGTGTGCTTCCTGATAACGCTTGAGGCTGACGCTGTCAGAGAATCCCTTTGTGTCGAGCTGCATGTGTGTGTTGGGCTTCAAGGGTCCTCCTGGTGCTTCCAGCAGTGTTCTGGGTTATTTTAAGCTTAATGTGACAGTAACGTCATCCTCAGTGAGTCTGAACGTGCTGAAACACATTTACAGTAATGCACTTACAGTGGAAATTTGCATGCATTTAAATGCACTTCATGTTTTTAGTAAAACGCTTTTAAGATGTTTTAGATTATCAATAAAAATGTCTGTTGCTTAAGCTGCAATATCATCCTTTTGAGGCTGAAGCGATGGTTTTGCATTACCGTTTCTCACTGAGGAACGAGCTGACGTCATTGTCATGTTTCTCATGTGCGATGCACGCACTTTATGTTGAAAATAACCGTGTGATGCACATGCACTGCAACGCATGTTGAAGATCCTGTGTGTCGAGTCTTATTTGTGTTTTGTGCATCTAAACCAAGAAGGCTTTTTGAGAAAAATGAGTTGAAATGCTGATACATAGTTGCGTAAATGCTGTGAAATCATGCAGCGAGCATGAATGAGCCGGCAGGTCCCTGCAAAGATAAGTTCACACTGACAGCGATTTACAGCATCGAAGCAACAGGAAGTCATTCATTTTCAGTGAGAGTGATTTTTGACAATACATCAGTCAGACTTTACAATACAGTTGGAAAATGTCCTGAGCAGAAACATTGTAAAAATATTGTAAAAAAAAATGTCATTGTGATATGCAAAAAACAGGATTTTTTTTTTTCTGCAATACTGGCAATTTTTTTCTGCAGTATTTGCGATATGAAAAAATATTTTTACAAAATTAAATTGCAAATATTAGTTTTTCTGTAATATTGACGATATGAAAAATACATGACTTTTTTTTTTGCAATATTTGTGATATGAAAAAATACAGGAATTTTTTTCTGTAATACTGATGATATGACAACATAGAGGAATTTTTTTTTTTGCAACATTTGCAAAATGAAGAAATACAGGAAATGTTTTTCTGCAATATTTCCATTGTGGGGGGGGGGGGGGGTCGCATTTTTTTTAATTGCGAGTTTTTAGTTTTTTTGTAATATTGATGATATGAAAAAATACTGGATTATTTTTATTTTTTTTATTTTTGCTTGTTTGCAATATTTGTGATATGAAAAATACAGGAAATGTTGTTTTTCTACAGTATTTGTGATAGGAAAATATCTTTAAAAATGTTAATTTTGAATTTTAGTTTTTCTGTAATATTGACAATATAAAAAAATACTGGATTATTTTTATTTTTTTTATTTTTGCTTGTTTGCAATATTTGTGATATGAAAAATACAGGAAATGTTGTTTTTCTACAGTATTTGTGATATGAAAAAATCTAAAAACAAATCTGTAATATTAAAGGTATGAAATATCCGTGTACATTGCGTTCATTCGTTTTTTGATTAAATATTGAAAACAGAAACATGAGAAAACGGCACCATTTTCATTTTTTCAATAACATGAAAAGACAAGAATTCACTTTAATTCGTTTTAAAATTCAGTGGTAGAAAATGGATAAACAGCTTGAATGTTCGATTTCCACGTGTGGACGGGAATTAAACGTCCCTTTTCACTGATTGGTCAATCATAAATGAAACGGTGCCGTCATCATGTCGTCTTCAGTTCTGTGCAGCAGAATAAGAGTCCTCTGCTGTTAAAGGGTTTATTGCAACTCCTGCATGTCGTCTCTCTCTCATCAAACAACCAGACTAACAAATGAATGGGGTTTACTTCTGTGTAGGCATAGATTCTATACGGTCTGTTTGATGAGAGAGAGACGACATGCAGGAGTTGCAATAAACGCTTTAACAGCAGAGGACTCTTATTCTGCTGCACAGAACTGAAGACGACATGATGACGGCACCATTTGATCGTTGCTTGACCAATCAGTGGAAAGGGGCATTTCATTTCCACCCACACGTGGAAATCAAACATTCAAGCTGTTTATCCATATCCTACCCCCGAATGTAAAAACGGAAAATCAAGGCGATTTCTTGTTTTTCGTTTTTTTTTTTTTTTTTTTAAAACGAAAATGGTGCCGTTTTCTCATGTTTCTGTTCTCAATTTTAAATTAAAAAAATACAAATATTAAACCAAATAAAAACAAAACGAAAAGATACAAAGTTTAAAAAAAAAAGTTTTTTTTTGTTTAAAAAGTGTTGAAAGAAAATCAGATCTCTTTGTAATTATTATTAAATAAAAATCTTCAACAAATTAAGAAACCTATTGCAATAATGCTATTATTTTCAAATTAAAAAGTGAGTATTTAATAAAAATAATACAGCTGTACAATGGACAATGCATGCATGTGGGCAAATCTAGTTGTCTAATAAATCTAACATTAAATATTACGAATATTATTGGCTCTTTGACAAATTGCTTTGGTTGCTCTTTTGTAAGTTGCTAAATGCATTAATGCAAATGAACACGATTTGGCTGTTGCATATATATATACATACACACACATGATCGCTGTCAGTGTGAACGGCTCTTAATAAACATCAAACTACGGTGACTTGCACATCAGCGCTACAGTAACTTCTCTTGTTTTTCATTGCAGCTGTGAATCCTTCGAGACAGCAGTGTTTGGACTGTGGACGCTGGATGTGTTCGGACAGACGGAGATCAAATGCACTGAGACATTTCATCATTTCATAGACTGATAATCGTCCAGAGCCGCGCTGATGAATATGAATTCTGACTGCAGTGCTGGTACGTTACAGGACTGAGATCACGGATCTACATTAATTCAGCTGTTTTATTTTTACTCCTTTCGTTCTGAGACTGCAGATTCTTCACCTCTCGACATCTGACTGAGTTTTTCTGATTGTACAAATAGTTGAATGATTTGAGTTCTGGCTCTACTAATAAAATCCAGACAGAATTGCATTGTTAATAAGGATTGAGTCCGACTTTTTACTATAAAAATAAAAATAAAACAACAGTAATTAAAATCAAATTGAATTTTGTAATTTATTAAAATGGTTCCCTACTCAAATTCATAAGTAACATACAGAAATAATTCCTTTTGAATTACATTAATTCAATATATAAATGTGAAAATATGTACAGAGAAATAATATCCAGCTTTACTGCTAATAAAACACAATAAACAAATAAAGCTGTCACCATTTTAAATCATTTGGTTCATTCATTTCACATAAAAAAAATAAAAATAAAGATAAAGTGTGTGTGTGTGTGTGTGTGTGTGTGTGTGTGTGTGTGTGTGTGTGTGTGTGTGTGTGTATATGTATGTTATATATATATATATATATATATATATATATACATTATTATTTTATTTATTTTTTCCCTTATTTTTTCAATAATTATGTTGTATTAAAATAAAATAGAAAATAATTATATATTTTGTTTGATATTTATTTAAAAAAATATTTTACATTTATTTATTTTTATTTTTATTTTATTTTTATTTATTTTTTTGGTAACAAGTCACATAAATGTGAGCCTAGATATAAGTCCATCTTTTTACTTTGAAATAAAAAAAAATACACAGAAATAATATCCAGCTTTTTAGGTAATAAAAAGCTCAAATCATTGAAGCCAAATTATTCAGTTGTGAGTCCATCTTTTTACTTTGAAAATAAAACCGTAACTAAAGTCGTATTGAATTCTGTAGTTTATTAACTCAAATTCATAAGTAACATACAGAAATAACTCCTTTTGAATTACATTAATTAAATGCATAAATGTGAAAATATGTACAGAGAAAATATCCAGCTTTGTGAGTAATAAAACACAATTAACAAATAAAGCTGCAAGCTGCATCACTGCTTTACTTCATTCATACAACAAAAATAAAACAAATGTATTTTCATTTGCTAACAAGCCAAATCACCCGCGTTTAGCACGTGGTCACATTGCTCTCTTCAGTCCGTTTATTTCTGCGGCAGATCGTGAGCAGATCTTGAGGTCACTGAAGATAGTTCTGCTTTCTTTAGTTCTTTAATTCTATTCTTGTTGCTTGTGAGAAACGCTGAGCTGAACACGTTCATCCTGATGTTAGATCACGCCGTCACTGCTTATGATCGCGCTTCTCTCTGTAAAACCAGTATATGAGCACCACCGCGATGATCATGTCCATCAGAGTCACACACAGCGCCAGAACCTCCATCTGCAACACACACACACACACACACACACACACACACACACACACACACACACACACACACACACACACACACACACACACACACACACACTTCAGCTGACAACAATCTTTACATCAGACCGGATCAATTTCATAAAGCCCGTAAAGAGCATATTCCGGTTATGTTTTATCTCACAATCAAAAGAAACAAATTTATTTTCTGCATAAAAGCCTATTTTTAAGATCGTTACTATTTTTTCTGTATTGTGACATTTCAGTATGACATTTTAAGCATATTTTTCTCTCATTCTCACTGTAATGCAATGAAGATATACTTACATTTTATTAATACATTATTCAAAGTAATTTTAAAGTATATTTTTAGGTTTAGTTATGCCTTTTGATAGAATTTGTTAAATTACCTTTAATTTATGCTTATTTCAATAAAAACATCCCATTGTATTATGGTAATTTTAATATGCTTAAAAATTAATGTCACAATGCTTAGAATATTAACTATCCTTAAAATACGCTAGATAAATGTATTATAAATTATAATACATTTGATTTATTATTAAATATAATATTTATATATTCTGAAATAAAATAATTAGGGGTGTCAATGTTAACGCGTTAACGCATGCGATTAATCTAAAATTTTTAACGCGTTAATAGTTTTTTTTAGCGCAAATTAATCGTTTGATAAGGTTTGACCTCAACTTCTTCCCGTCATCGCAGCGCAGAAGGTCATCTATCATTGTGTGACGAGGCTACAGCACCAGTGTTGCCAGGGTAACGGCACAAGTGGACTATTTTGAAAATACAGTCGCGGGAAAAATTACAGAGCCGTGGGTTACGGTTTTTTGGGCTACTTTTATAATGTACCACGACCGCCCAAAGTATATATAGACAAATAAAAATTAAAATAGATCCTTTTACTGATGTGTATTATACTTGGAATGTATCCCTGGCAACTTAAGAACGGAGAGGCGGTTGTGAGTTTCAGCAGAGCACATGTTAAGGCTTTTACACAGCAGAAATAAACATGACAACAGCCACTATAGATTATATAAGATAATAAACACACCATTACGATAGGATATTTGTATGTGATTTTCTTGAGTTGAATGTGTACATCTGAAATGCTAATTTGTGCAGTGATATAAAAGGGTATAAATAGCGTATTTTAACAACAGTAAACGACCAAATTCCACACGTGATCGCAAAAGGAAGTTATTACAAACACTTGATGGTGGTTTGAAGTGAGTTCTGAGTAAAAGTGCACTATTAATATCATAAATTGTCTTATGTGTCATGATGCTAATGTTAGCTCTAATGCAGCTGCAGAACAGGTCCAATTCTTCTTCATAATGCATTTAGTCATAATACTTCACGTCAGGCCGCAAGAAAATGTTTTGTTGTATTTATTTAGAAATACTTTTGATAATAGTTGGGTAAATGTATGCTGGGATTGAAGCGATGTGGCTTGGTAAACGTTTTATTGCCAGTATAAAGGCTGATAATGGCTGAATAAAAACAAAAGAATAATAAGGATTATGTCTCATAGCTGGTGGAAGTGTGAAAGGTTCTGTTTCCTTAAACTAGTTAGTCATGCATTTCTTTATTTCAACACATTTACAGGTAAATCCTAGTATTTAAAATTTGTTATTAATCATGATTAATCACAGTCCATGACTGTGATTAACGCAATTCAATTTTTTAATCGATTGACAGCTCTAAAAATAATATTTATAATTAAATATATTATAATAATTTGTTACAAAATATTTATAGATATATATATTAGTGCTATAGCGATTAATCGCATCCAAAATGAAAATTTTTGTTTGCATAGTATATGTGTGTGTGCTGTGTATGTTTATTATGTATATATAAATACACACATACAGTATATTTTTGAAATACATGTTTATACATTTATATATTAATATTCTTAGAATTTATATTATTAAACAACATATTTTCCTTAAATATATACATGCATGTGTGTGTATTTATACAGAATATACATAATAAATATACACAGTACACACACATATATTACTTTTATTTTGGATGCGATTAATCGCGGTTAATCGTTTGAGAGCACTAATATATACATAACAAATTCTAACGTATTTCATCATAAAATTTTATATATTTTTTTATAATATTATATTATATAAATATATATATATATATATACACACTGTAAAAAAAAAAATTGAGCCAACTTAAAATTTTAAGTCAACCAGCTTCAGCAGATTTTTGAGTTTTCTCAACTTGTCGTTTTAAGTTCATACAACAAAAATTTGAGAATCTCCCACAAAAATAAGTTAAGCAAACTCAAAAATCTGCTGAAGCTGGTAAAAAAAAATTTTTTTTAAGTTCGCTCAACTTTTTCTTTTTTTTTTACAGTGTGTATATATAAATTTTTCCTCCCCTTTTTTGCGATTCACACAGTCTGTATTTTAAATATTTCAATAATTATAAATGTTGACATATGTATCTATTACTCTCACATTTGACAACATGTTTTATGCATTTAAGAAAACTCGATGCAGGAGTAATTGTGAAGGGCAAATGTTCCTAACTACAGGAATTCTTGATTATTATTAATTCTACCTTGTTCTGGATGGTGTTTCCACCTGGATGAAGATCAACAATCAGGAGAATGGTTCCGATCCCAGACACGACCAGACACCCGATGTTAGCGATGAAACAAGTCTGGAACAAACACAAAAACAACTGCTCGTACTTTCCAGAAACTGAATTCATTTAAATACAGAATTATTCAGACACACACACAAACCTGTAGAAGCTCAGGGTGTTTGTACAGAAGATTGGACAAGATTCCAGCAAAGACAAACTGAAAGATAAACAATAAATATATTGTCATTATTGATTTTTAACAGACTTAAGCCAAATACAGTTTTGGAGTTTTTAGCAAAAATAAATGATATAAAAAAACATGATATAATTCAGCTATAATATCTCTCGCCATGAAAATAGCCACAGAAGCCGGAATGGCGTTAAACACAAACAAACAATAGCAGAAGTAATGAAGCTCACCATGATTCCAGTAATGATGGGAACTCGGAATAAAGTCAGGAAATTAAGATTGATCCCGAATGACGCCGCAAATACGACCCCGATCCCAAAACTCAGGATCCCACTGGACGACTGAATGGCCTACAGGTGAACATAAAGCACATTTACAGATATTTCATTGAGACATCATTTTTCTTTGCCAGCTTTGAACAATAAATTTTACTTTAACGGTAATTACAATTTTTACTTTTACAGTAAAAATTCTACATGATTGGTTTGACAAACGCTCTGAAGAACATGTCTTGGTCATATTATATTCCAAAATCAATATATATCAATATCATAATCCATATATATTATATTCCAAAATCAAACGAAAGAAAAAGGAAATTATATTTTGCGAAAAACTTACTTTTAGAATTATTTTCAGGATATTTAAAGACCGTTTTGTCATGAATCCTCATAAAACATTTTATTAATACATTATAAAAGTGTGTTTATAAGTTTAAAGTATATGTTTTTAGGTTTCTTTATACATCCTGCTAGAATCTTTTGTACTGTATTTAATTTATGCTTCTTCTTTTTTTTCAAATAAAAACCACATTTCAATTACAGCAATTTTTATATGCTTAATTATGCAAATAATGCAAGGAATCTTAATGGTCCTTAAAAACAGGCTTTTAAGCTAATTTTCTTTATGCAAAATATATATATATTTAATTTTATTTTACAAATTTATACAATGTATTTTCTTTTTTAAGCATGTTTTCCCTGAAAATTATCACTGTAATGCAATGAAAAAAAAATATTATTTATATTTTATTATTAATGCATCTTTTTAAATTATTTAATAATATTTCATGTACACTGTAAACCAAGAAGAAAAAAATAGCACTGGTAATTTTATGGACATTTCCGTTAACCCTAAACCACAACACAATGGACAGCAGAATTCAAAATACAGCTTAGAAAAATGCCCCAAAAATGGTAACATCTAAGTTATCTGGTTTTACTCGAGTCAGAAATATTAATAATGCTGAATCAACCTAAATGTGTTCATTTATACCAACAAAACTAACTTTTATGAGTTAAATTAAGCTCTCTAAGGCAACAATTGCAGATCACTAGTTTACAAACTGGGTACTTTTTTTTAAATTTCTCACCAAATATTTCAGAATAACGCTAAATCTCAGCCTTCAGCCTGTTCTCACTTTGTGCACCTAAAATAAAACACTTTTAATTAAACAAAAGCACATAGCAATGCCCTAGCAACCACCTCGAACACCCTAGCAACCGTTGCTTTGCCAAATGTTGATTGGTTATTATAGTTGAGTGCTCTTATAACGTCAGTGAATGTGTGAGGGTCTCACGGCGCAGGTGGCCGGGCCCTTCCTGAGGAGCCTCTGCAGCGCCGGCACGGGGCCCGGCAGGACCTCACTGGCGCGGTAGTACTTGATCAGCGGCCCTTCATCATCATGTCTTCCTCCCGCCGAGTCCTCGTGTCTCTGAATGTCCATCTCAATATCTGCCTTGGCCATATTCTGACAATAAACACGAGCCATAAAACACACGAGAAACAGATTAATATTTCAACACACAGTCTACTGATGGCAACATATCCATTACTTTAACTTATCAAAATAACCAATTTCAGCTACAAGATTCAAGACACTAGATTTATAGTTTAATATAATTTAACCCGCAATGACGAAATGTGAAAAAAAAAAAAAAGTTTAACAATGTAAAAAAACAGCATTTGCATCTGATTTCTGTTCTGCATTTCATAAATAATATAATCCAAGAAATCAAATCTGGAGAAAAAGCATGAAATGAATTTAAGTTTCATGTCTGTTTGTAAATATGCATTGAATCCTCATTAAAATATACTGTAAAAAAATTATAGTATTAATAGGTCAACATGTTTTTCCATTACTTTAACTAATAAAATTTCAGTTTAATAAAAAGTCAGTCTAATATAATTTAAGTTGCAATGCGTTGTACAGCCAATTTAACTTAAATTAATCCAAATGCCAAAGAGACTCATAAAATTTAATTTCAGTTTTAAAAAATCTGTTTAATTTACCTTGCAGTGACTTGTGAAGCCTATTTGATTCAATGTAAAAAAATAAATAAATAAAAAATAAAAAGTTGCATATTTTAAAAATTAAAAAAAGTTAAAAAGTTGCAATTGATTTTTTTTTTTTTTTTTACAATTTATTCAGAGATTTTTACAAGGGAAAAAAAACTGCATTTGCATGTGCTTTCTGTTGTATATCTCACTGTACTGATATTTCTTGTATTCCAAGAAATAGGTCAACATATGTTTTTCCATTATTTTAACTAATAAGATTTCAGTTTAATAAATAATCAGTCTAATATCATTTAAGTTGCAATGATTTGTACAGCCCATTTGATTCAACTTAAATAAATCTGCATCTGATTTTGTTTACAATGCCAAAGAGATTTCACAAAATAGAAAGTACATTTGGTTCTGCTTTTTGTTGGATATTTCATAAATATTGTAATCCAAGAAATCAAATGTTGGGCAAAAGCATATAAAACACAATATGAATTGAATATAAGTTGTAAATATGCATGAAACCCCCATTAAAATACAGTCATGCATCTCGTTTAGCAATCTTACAATGTTTTTCCTTTGAATCACCAACCATTTTAATTTCATACACAGTTCTGGCTTTAATGTTCAATCAATTCTATATAATCTTCTGAATATATTCTATAAAATGTCTATAAAAATGCAGATAAATGCAAAGTTGCTGTCTTACCGAGTTGAGTCTGTCTTCCGTGTTATAGTGGAGAGAAGATCATGGTGTCACTTCAGTGTTTTTTTTTTTTGATACCCAAAAAGCCACTTTCATGTGGTTGGTCAAAAAAAAAAAAGAGAAAAGGAGGAACTGTGATGTGAGAAGTGATGAAGCTGCGCTTCTCAAAGAAACTTCTGCTATCAGAACAGACAACCCTGCAGAAGCTCTTCATCTGGACTTCAGTTCACTCTTCAGCTGGTAAGACATTTTAACACTAAAACAACAGAACCTTATACGCTTCTAGATGAACAGAGTGAGATTCAGAGATTGATCGAATTTGGCTGCTGGTTTGCTATCGAGACCTCAGGATCTGTGTGTGTGTGTGTGTGTGTGAGTGTTATTAGATCTTTCAGAGAAATGAATCTCTGTTTATTTACTGTATTATAAATTGCTGGATTTGCCCCAGACTTCCTGTACACACAGATAAAACGCTCTCTCTGGGGGTTCTGTAAAGTGTGGGTGGGTTGACGCACTTTTCATACTTTGTTGAATAAACATGGTTAGTACATGTATGACTAAAATAATGTGTGGAGTGAGATGAGAGTTTCAAGAAGGAAGCAACTGACTGACGGTTATTTTAACCCAAACTAACACCACCAGTGCTTGGACTCATTTATAACATTTTAACCTCTTTAATGATGTTTTTTTTACTCCTTAAACAAACATTTGAACTGCAGAATATTGGTAAATTAATTCGAGAAATAGAATGTTTTAAAACTTGTTTCTTGTTTCTGTGAACGTTAGTGAAGACTATGTTACAGGATTGTTGTTAAAGGAAATGTTACATTTTAGAATTTTGCAAACATTATGGGAATGCTACTTTGGAATGTTCTCTGAAACAAGTAAACAGTAACATTTGAATAACGCTAAAGTTAC
Organism: Acrossocheilus fasciatus; assembly: GCA_036784905.1. Lineage (NCBI taxonomy): Eukaryota > Metazoa > Chordata > Actinopteri > Cypriniformes > Cyprinidae > Acrossocheilus > Acrossocheilus fasciatus. Next base: position 34,346,211 of record CM071953.1, read on the forward strand.
TTTTAAAAAGTAGCAACATTTAAGTAACATTTTAAAAAAAGTAAAAACATTTAAGATGAAAATGTTCTACGAATGATACATAAATAACGTTTTTTTTGTGCTAACATTTTGAGAACGTTATTGACGGCCAGATAACGTGGAATGAACGTTTGTTTATAACTTTGACTTAAGTCGCAAGTTTCTTCTTTTTAAGTTACAGACAACATCTCGTTAACAACAAAAGTAGTAAATAGTAACATTTAAAAAAACGCTTAAGTAATGTTTAAAAAAAAATCAACATTTAAGTAGGCCTAGCATTTAAAACATTAAGAAAATAAACGTTTGTTGAATGATGTATAAATGTTTTTGTGCTAACGTTATTAAAGTTCATTCATATTCGTATTAAAGTGTTCATAACTTAGATTTTACTCTTCGCTTAAGTAACATTTTAAAAAATGTTGGATGAGTAAGCTATAAATAAAAACCTTCCATGTATGATGTTTAAATAGCATTTTTGTGCTGATGTTGAGATCGTTATTAAAGACCAGATCACTTCTGTTAATGTTACTGGATGAGTGTTCTCAGATGTGTGTTGTTTCGACAGACAGAGATGCGCTACTCGTTTAAGCCGGATGACTGTATGGTCATCAGCATTCCTCTGGGAAACCTCAGGAACACGAGAGACGGCCAGCTGATGCCCGAGAAATTCACCTGCGTCTTCAAAGACGCTTACAAGGTCTTTCTTAAAGGACGGCCAAAGGAACTCGGGGTGCGTGCAACATTAAAATGCATAACATTATGCATGTGTTTTTTTAGAGTTTAGTTTCAGTTTAATATCTGCACACAGAAAATACCAGATGTCAGGAATTCAGTACAGGAGATTTTTATCTGGGGCACTAGTCAGTTTCAGTGGTATTTTTGGTTGATTTGTGACCCTGATTCCATCACATGAGCATTTACATGTTATCATTTTAAATTACTACAAATATATGCATACTACTGACTCCGTTATATAAACTCAATGAGGGCCGAAAGTCTGAGAGCAGGTGTGAAAATGCTTCTTTCAGTTTCAGTTGAAGAATTTTTTTTTATTACACATTATTATTTGTAAAAAGTTGAATTTAAAAACACGAGAAGCTCTCAGTATTTAGTGTGTGTATGTTTTACTGGCGCTGCATGAACTAAACCTGATGATCCGACAAAAAGGTACAAAACACTGGTACACTACTGGTACCCTTTCATAAGCTAAGTACTTTAAAGCATTAATATATTTGTAAAACACTTTTAAAATAATTCATATGCATCGTTAAGGTACTAAAATGTAAAGGTAGACGTATGCTTAACCAGCCCACTGACTGCTTTGTACCTTTTTTTTCTGAGGGTGTATGATTTGAGATGATCTAATAATCATCTTGAGTGTCAAATCTGATTACAGAGTCACATGATCAATGACGTTCATTTATTTACATTTCATTAGTCATCTGAAAAATCTATTTTAAAAATATGTTTTAATTATGTGTCATGAGAAGCTCAATAATATATATTTAGTTTCAACCTTCATATACCCAAAATATATTTTCAAATTTTCTTCAGATGTGACTGAATGAATGCATTTTCTGGAACTGAAATATATGGAGGGCATGCATGCTTTAAATTTTTTTTTTTTTTTTAAATATACAAAACATGACCAAATCCATATTAGTAGAAAATATATTTACATAAATTTATATATATTTACATAAATATATTTTGCAACATATTAGCAAATATTTTTTGTACACTTTTAAATATTTTTAAAAATATATATATTTTTTTGCCATATGGAACAATTTATCCAGGTTTATCATGGAAAACATACACCGTAAAAAAAAATTCCGTAAAATTTACGGTAAAAAAACAGCAGCTGTGGTTGCCGAAATTCTAAAATATACGGTAGCAACGTTTTAGGTTTTACCGTTTTAAGTTTAGTTTACAGTTAAATAACGTAGTTTCATTAACTGATATAATGTTAATATACCATCCTATCGAAGTACTGAAAGCTGTTTTGTACCTTTGAAATACACTGATAACCACCAAATCCAGGTGGTGATGAGAGTCACATCCAAAGCCCATCACAAGCAGCTTTTAAATAATAACATATAGAAGGTGCACAGTGTCATTCACACAAACACTAAACACCATCATGGAGAGACTCATTAAACTGAAATATGCAATAAACGTTAATTTAACAACATTAGGTGTAACATACAACCCTAATAAACATAACTGATAAGAAAAACTAAGAAGAAACCTAGTTATTACAAAGAAAAAACATCAAATTCAAACAAAATTTGAAATGCAACACAGGGAATTCTGGGAATGTCAATTTACGGTTTTTCCCTATAAATTTTACATTCTTTTTCACTTCCAAAAGCGGTATTTCACCGTAAAATTGTCTGAAATGTCTATTACAGTTTTTCACTGTATATATTAGGGGAACTTCACGTTAACCATTTAACAGGTTTTTACCATAGCTTTTTCACAGTTTTTTACCGTTAAAATCACAGTCATTTTTTACAGTGTATCGTGATCTCAGATTGTTTTGTTATTGTTATTTGTGGTTCCAGGCGGCTCAGCTCAGCATCGGAGTGTTTGTGATCTGCATAGGCAGCCTCATTACACTTGAATACGGTCTGTCTCATCTAGTGTACACCCTACCTAGTGCCCTGGTGAGAACCTGTCTGCAGTTATCACAGCTCATTCACACACATCTCTCAGACAGTCTCTGAACATTCAAGATGATACTAAATCTGTGTTTTAACTATTTATTTTTAGTTCATTGCCAGTGGCATTCTGACATTTGCAGCTGGACATTCTCCATTCATGCCTGTGGTGAGCGATCAAATATTGGTCATAATCTTTTTTTAATCATGACTGAATTTAATGATTTATCTTCTTGTTCTGAAAGGTGAAGCTGTCCTTCATATTCAACATTATCGGCCTTTTCTGGTCAATCGCAGCTATAGTTCTCTGCCCATTATTGGATGACGAAAGATGGAGTAGGGTAATTTGTGATTGTTCATAACTTCATAACTTATTGAAACCAGAGTTGCACCAATGTCCATACATCTCATTCATTTATTTGATTTTACAGTATAACAGCCCAGAAGACAATATAAGGGTACGTTACAGCATACAGGCATTTGGACACACTTCTGAGCTGATGTTGTCATTGTGGATATCGTCACGGATATCGTTTGACTTGTTTTTCTCCAGAGAAACATGTTTGTGGGGCTGAAGGTGGTGATCGGTGTGTTGTGTGGGTTTGAGCTGATTCTGGCTCTGATTCTGATCTACTGGGAGAGTAAAGCCGTGTGCCGATCTCACTTCAACACTCTGGTAATTTAACATTCAGTTTGAAAACAACAAAACATGCTGAACAATGTTCAAACGCACTCAGATCTCTTTCATTTGTCTTTGTTTCTACGCAGCCTTTGATCACCATCAAGCAAGACGTTTGATCAGACGGGTGAGATTGAGGAAAAATGACCTTAATGTGTGTTAATGTGTATATAAATGCTTGTTTAATGCCTTTTTCTGTAGCTCAGCTGGTGCTGCAGTGTCAGGGTCATGGGTTCGATTCCCACGAACGTGTGACTACATCAAATGTTTAGGATCAATGCGCTGTAAATTGCTGTATAAACATGTTTGCCAAATGCATAAATGTAAATGTGCCACAAGTTTTCTATGCATTTGCTCACTATTAAAGTACTGAGTACTGTTTACCTCTCATCATCCGTTTGTGCAATACTGGATAGCAATCGGTCAAGCTAATATATATATATATATATATTGTATTAAATATATTAATTTTTATATTACTTAATAATATAAATGTTTTAAGTATATATATATATATATATATATATATATATATATATATTAGTGCTGTCAAACGACTAATCGCGATTAATCGCATCCAAAATAAACATTTTTGTTTACATAATGTATGTGTGTACTGTGTATATTTATTATGTATATATAAATACACACATGCATGTATATATTTAAGAAAAATATGTTATCTGTATATAATAAATATATTTATATATAATAGATATTATATGAATATAAATATATACATGTATATATAGCCCCCTCAGTGTCCGCTTTTAAAACGGGTCTGAAGAAGCATTTTTATGTTATGGTGTTTGAATCCGACTTAGGTGAGACGTAATGTATGTTTCTTTTTAAGATGTTGTGTTTGTCATTGTTATGTGTTTGGTTTTGCTGGAATGCATTGTACAGCACTTTGGGCTGTTCAAAAGACAGTAGAAATGTGCTATATAAGAAAATAAACTAAACTAAACTAAACTAAACATGTAAATATTTTCAAAATATATACTGTATGTGTGTGTGTGTGCGTATATATATATATATATATATATATATATATGTATAATAAATGTGACAGCACTAATATATAAATTTATATAGAAAGACCATTTAGTTTTAATTGGAAATTAACGATTTATTATTTTTGTTGGTTTTGTGATAAGTTTAACATAATCATACTGACAGTACACTCTCAGAAATAAAGGTACAAAATGTGTCACTGGGGCGGTACCTTTTCAAAAGGTAAATTTTTGTACCTATTAGGTTCAAATATATACCCTTTAAGTACTAATATGTACCTTTAAGGTACCAAAATGGACCCTTTAGGTACAAACATGTACCTTGTGAAAAGGTACCGCCCCAGTGACAGCTTTTGTACCTTTATTTCTGAGAGTGTACAAGAACGCAGGGTTTGATTATAACATCTTGCTGTGAAACACAGTTGCTGGTGTGACGCCTGTTAGTGAGTGAGTTCTTTAGTAAAAACCGCAGCTGCTGCTGACCTAAAGACGTGTGATGTTCAGGAGGTGTTAAAATACAAAAACCAACCACAACAGATGAACAGTTCATTTACAAAAACGGATAACTCAAAAATATATATATATTTTTAATTTTTTATCCTGCATTCCAATTAATATCAATCAAACTGCAGTTGGGTTATTTTGATTACATAATAATAACTAAAACAAGTAAAGCTAACTAACACAATAAAAACATAATAACACAAAAAACACGATTTATCAAAATTAATAAATGATGTTTAGTTGTACAGTGTTATGGTAATAGGATAAAAGTCACATTTACACACATGCTACAAAAATTCAGTTAAAAAAATGATATTTCAACTGTCTATTATTAATGGACATATTTTCAAATATGAATGTTAAAAGGATTACATAGCATTTTAAGAAATATACAAGGCGGTAACGTGGGTACAGTTGAGACGCCCTTTATAGGTTGCTATGTACTGTGTACAGTAACAGTTCAATCATAGAAAATAAAATGCATACAGAGGCTGTGTGTGTTTGTGCACTGCTATCACCTGGACCAAATGTACCCACAAGTATAGCAATACCAGTAAATTATAACCTTATGGGAATATTTTTAAGGTCCCCGTGATGAAACAAGCTTATAAATCATACAGAATGACTGAAAATGTAAAAATGCAGAACATTTCGAGTGATGCGTAGGTTTAGGGGTATAAGGGTTATAGAATATACAGGTATGTATATTGTTATTTTTACTGTTATGTTTACATTTGTACTGTTTGTCATATATGTTCTAGTGTTAAATATTTGTTCCTATTTTGTTTAACTGAATCTGAATTAAATAAAGCAAATAAATAAATGTATTTTTAAACTAATTATTTAAAACTGTAATTATTTAAAACTAATTATTTAAAACTGTACCGCAGGGTACACCATATGGGTACAGTTGAGACAAAAATGCACCTTATGTTTATGAGCCAATTGTGGAAAATATAAACTATTTCTGGCTATTATCAATTTATGATATTTTAGTACACAAGCAAAAGAAATATCATGTGACAAATCACTTCATTTCAGCATCTAGTTTTTGTGTAGTGATGAAAAAAGCAGAAACTGTACTCTTCAGATTCTCATGGCACACAATGCTTTACATGTATGTCTAGTGGTTTGCAGAATTGTATGCAACATCAAATAGACTCTCATGCAACTGGAGATAATTGCAATGATATTTTTTCAAAAAGTGCTATTTTTATGTGCAAACTTTTTTAAAAATCGCGTGCACTTTTTTGGGGGCCACTGTATGATTGAGGAAAGTTCAATGCCACGTTTGCCACTGTTCGTGCAAATGACACTCAACACAACACCGTGACCTTCAGCGCGTGAGAAGCTCTAGCGCCGCTGCACGTTTTGACCCTTTCGGCTTGCCATACCGGCTGCACGCCTAGCACTGCACGCAAACCAATGAAAATGCAGGAATTGTCTGTTTTCCCCGAAAGCGCGTGCCATCTTTCCGCTCCGTGCATGCATCGCTCTCCCCGAGCAGCTGGTTGTGTTGTGCATGCATTAGGAGCCGGATTGGACACATGCATGGCCGTCATCCGGGTTGCATTCGTGCAGCAGACGCCAGAGAGGGAGAGAGAGCCGCTAACATCACGGCAGATCAAAGGTGAAGCCAGGACAGAGAGAAAAGAGCATGGCGTCCGCGTTCGGTTCTAGGACCCTGAGTAAAGATGATGTGAACTACAGGATGCATTTCCGAATGATCAACGAGCAGCAGGTGGAGGACATCACCATCGACTTCTTCTACAAGCCTCACACCATCACCCTGCTCACATGCACCGTGCTCAGCCTCATGTACTTCGCGTTTACGCGGTGAGTGACGCACAACGCCAATGTCACACAAAGAACCGCAATGGCGGCATGTTACTATAGCGACACTTCATCTCTCGGCTCCGTTTCATATAATAATCATGCTATCTAAATCTGAATTCTGGCTTTTAGTTTGTGATTGTTGTGCTGGGGTCACCTATCTGCTATTAGCTGTCAACACAACGATCCTCTAACTAGCGGATCTTCTACGGTCTTTCACTTCCGGGAAAACGAATAAAAATATTGATGACGTCACCGCGTACTCAGGGGTTTGTGCAGTTTTATTCTATGCAATGCGATCAGCTATTTCTGTAATCTGAAGTAGCAAATACGAGGAGTAAACAAGACTACTGGCTGTTTGTTTATTTATTTATTTATTTATTTATTTATTTTTTCCATTAAAGTCAGTGTGTAAGTTATAGTCATGGTCCCTTTACCTTCTGGTCATTTGATTTTCTAATTAAAAAGAGAAATGAGAAACAGTTTGATTTTCATTTTGTAATTTTGTTTAGGAAACAGATAAAAACAATAAATAAGCTAGATTTGGCTTACTTTTGTTGATGGGTAAAAATGACTGTATTTTCACAGATGCTCCATGTTGGCAAAAGAGAAATGACCTCCGTCATTTTGGTCATGCGAGTAAGACACCAACAATAACAACAAAACGCTACAAAACCCTTTTGTTAAGTAAAGAAAACAAACAGGGTGTGCTTTCTGCCGTCTTGGTTTCTGTGTGGTTTAACCATGGTATTTGTTACTACACTTTTACTAATAAAACCATGGTTAATTTTCTTAAGGGATTTGTATTTTTATTATTTCTTTCTTTTTTGTTTTTATAACTGTACTGCCCTAATGGTTTGATGTTTTGTACTGTTCTATAAATAATCAATTAAAATATATATATATATTTGTGCTACACACTCAAGTCCCGATCTGAATCAAAAGATTCACAAACCCGCTCCGAAGTTCCAGTCTAAATCAAATGATTCACAATACGAGCTCCGATGTCCTGATCTGAATCAATGATTCTCAATACGCTATCTGATTGGAGCACTTAAACAGTGAATTATTTTGTGACGCAACTCATTAGGATTTTTGAAAAAGCTCGGTTTCACCCATCATTAAACGTACAAGTGATGTTGAAATTCTTAAATGAATGGCTCTTTTGAATAGTTTGAACTGAATGATTAGAGTCACAAGTTTGAGTTTGAATCACTCAGAGCAGTTCCGGTGTAAATGACTCAGTTGATTCAGTTTGTCTGTTCCTCTGCTTTTTGCATCTTCAGTCATGTTTACACGACACTGTCAGTACTACTACTTGCTTAGCTCAATAGATTTATGACTAACTGAAATAAGCAAAAAAAGTATGATGTTTACAAATACAATATCAATACAAATCTAATAACATATTCAGGAGATGTAACTGGTTTACTGCTAACTAGAAACCCTCCATTAACATGACGAACTGCACCTCAATAAACATGTTTGGAAACATTTGATCAGTTTGTATCATTCTAATTTGAACAGTTTTAATTTTTCTTCTATTTATCCATTTTTGCGCATATATATATATTATTTTTTTATTTCAAGTTTTTATTTTTGCATGCACATCTGTCTCCAGTCCAGTATGCACTGCTCACTTTTTAAAATCCAGTGAAGAGCAGATATCAAGTCTGTCTTACAGTGACACTTTAAAATAATAAAATTAGTCCATTTCCTGATTATCGTCATCAGCCAACGATGTGTTTGCTTGCTGTCCCATGCGGTCGGTTCCAGACTCTTATAGCAGCATTGTCAATAGGAAATAAATTATTTATATTTTCAAAATGTCAAGAAGAACCTATTTTTCTGTTGTGTGATCGCAAGCAGTCATTCTCTGACTGGTGTGTGTGTGTGTGTATAAGTGTAGAGAATTGTGAAAGTGTGGTGGAATAGAAACAGGAAGATGGGCTCGGTGTACGTGGGTTTTTTCAGCGTGTGACCACATGTTTCCGTTGCAGAGATGATGGAAACCCTGACAATAACCTTTGGGTGGGTCTCATCCTGGTCATCTCCTTCTTCTTGGTCATCAGCGTTCTCGCCTTCCCCAACGGTAAGAGTCTTGAAGCCACGCTGAAGATCTCAGCGTCCAGCGCTTTTGGCTATAAGTGTTGTATGATCATGGTCACACGTGTTCAGGTTCATAATAGGACTGCAACAAATGATTAGTTTCATGTAACTTTGATATAAATTAACATGAATTGGCAAATTGCAAAGCTGGTGCAAACGTATCCACATGTCTATGATCAGATGCTTTCTGAACTGATGCTTGTTTGTTTGTTGTGTTTTGTTATTGAGAGGAAAGTACGCAGCACGTATTTCCATATTCATCTAAACGCCGCTCTCCAAAGACTAAAACTAAATCAAAATTAAGACTGTCACTAACAATAAATACTGCTTGCATATATAGGTGCATCTCAATAAATTAGAATATTGTGGAAAAGTTCATTTATTTCAGTAATTCAACTCAAATTGTGAAACTTGTGTATTAAATAAATTCAATGCACACAGACTGAAGTAGTTTAAGTCTTTGGTTCTTTTAATTGTGATGATTTTGGCTCACATTTAACAAAAACCCACCAATTCACTCTCAACAAATTAGAATACTTCATAAGACCAATAAAAAAAAACATTTTTAGTGAATTGTTGGCCTTCTGGAAAGTATGTTTATTCACTGTATATGTACTCAATACTTGGTCGGGGTTCCTTTTGCTTTAATTACTGCCTCAGTTCGGCGTGGCATGGAGGTGATCAGTTTGTGGCACTGCTGAGGTGGTCTGGAAGCCCAGGTTTCTCTGACAGTGGCCTTCAGCTCATCTGTATTCAAGCACACCAACACCATGGTCATTTAACCAACTTTTGGTGCTTTTGGCAGTGTGGGCAGGTGCCAAATCCTGCTGGAAAATGAAATCAGCATCTTTAAAAAGCTGGTCAGCAGAAGGAAGCATGAAGTGTTCCAAACTTTCTTGGTAAACGGGTGCAGTGACTTTGGTTTTCAAAAAACACAACGGACCAACACCAGCAGATGACATTGCACCCCGAATCATGACAGACTGTGGAAACTTAACACTGGACTTCAAGCAACTTGGGCTATGAGCTTCTCCACCCTTCCTCCAGACTCTAGGACCTTGGTTTCCAAATGAAATGCAAAACTTGCTCTCATCTGAAAAGAGGACTTTGGACCACTGGGCAACAGTCCAGTTCTTCTTCTGCGTAGCCCAGGTAAGACGCCTCTGACGTTGTCTGTGGTTCAGAAGTGGCTTAACAAGAGGAATATGACAACTGTAGCCAAATTCCTCGACACGTCTGTGTGTGGTGGCTCTTGATGCCTTGACCCCAGCCTCAGTCCATTCCTTGTGAATTTCACCCAAATTCTTGAATCGATTTTGCTTGACAATCCTCAATCCATCTTTTTCTTCCACACTTTTTCCTTCCACTCAACTTTCTGTTAACATGCTTAGATACAGCACTCTGTGAACAGCCAGCTTCTTTGGCGATGAATGTTTGTGGCTTACTCTCCTTGTGAAGGGTGTCAATGATTGTCAGATCAGCAGTCTTCCCCATGATTGTGTAGCCTAGTGAACCAAACTGAGAGCCCATTTTAAAGGCTCAGGAAACCTTTGCAGGTGTTTTGAGTTGATTGGCATGTCACCATATTCTAATTTGTTGAGAGTGAATTGGTGGGTTTTTGTTAAATGTGAGCCAAAATCATCACGATTAAAAGAACCAAAGACTTAAACTACTCCAGTCTGTGTGCAATGAATTTATTTAATACACGAGTTTCAGTTGAGTTTGAACTTTTCCACGACATTCTAATTTATTGAGATGCACCTGTATGTGTGTGTGTATATATATATATATATATATATATATATATATATATATATACACACACGACAGCATTTTTTCTCCTGGATCGGCTTTGTTTACATCAAAGTCCCTTTCAAGGAAAGTCTGTTCACTCGGCGGCTATATTTCCGACACCTCCGAGCTCAAACAAGACCAAGTCCTATCTAAATGAATGTATCCTGAAAGCTCAAAAACGCCCCATAAACTTACATATTTCAAAATAAGCAACAAAATCTGAAATGAACTGCCCCATGAATGTTGTTTCTTATGCTCAAATAGCGGTTAAAAAAAAAAAAAAAAAAGTACATACTTTTAGGGCATAGTATAAGTAGGCGAATTAGAATGCAGCATTTTTTGTTTACATTCATAAGTGCCATCATGTGGGAGCGCTGAGTATAGTCTTGCGCTACAGCGCCACACTGGTCAAACCGTGTCATTGCAGGCCATTACATTTGGTCATTTGAGACGGTAAAAATACTTGTCAATGCTTTTTTATTGTCTGTGATGTCAACTAATAACCCTCTTTGCCTTTTTTTTTTTCAGGTCCGTTCACAAGACCGCATCCAGCAATATGGCGTATAGTGTTCGGTGAGTGGAAGCCTGGCACTGCGAGATGATCTTTAAACATGAATAAATGATGAAAGGATCTGTGGTCGTCTCTGAGTGGTTGGGTTAGTGGGATGGTGTGTTTCTCGTTTTTGAAGTGTGTGTTTGTGTGTTTGTGCAGGATTGAGTGTGCTGTACTTCCTCTTCCTGGTTTTTATCATCTTCCTGAACTGGGAGCAGGTCAAGTCTCTCATGTTCTGGCTGGATCCCAATCTGCGCTACGCCAAACGGGAAGCCGACGTCATGGTCAGTGAGATCTGAGCCAGTTCTGTTGTTAAAGGAATCGCTCACGAATGCATTGTGTTCAAAATATTCTCTTCTGCTGGAGCTCACAAATCAGGGTCAGTGTAGTTAGCTCAAAGAAAAACTGTCAAAAAAGAGACTTCAAATAAACATTAACTGAAATAAAATATTTGTAAAAGTTAAACTTTTTTTATTTCAACTAGTTGCCAAGGAAACATTTCTCATTTTTAACTTGATATACTAAAATAACTAGTACTAAAACAGAAATAAAAATTAATGAAAACTATACAGACATATTTAAAAAAGAGACAAATTCAGAACAATATTATTTAAGCTTTAATTAAATAAAAAAATATTTTTCAAATCATTTTTTATTTTAAAATTATTTAATTAAATTAAAAATTAAAACAGACAACACTTCATAAAAAAAATAATAATAAAAATTCATTGGGCCCTATGTTGTTGAATAATAATATACAATTTTTTTTTTTTGCTTAAGGTTTATGAAGTTAAATAATTAGACATGTTCTTTGATAATTAAAATTAAGTCAAACCATTAAAATGTTTCAGTGGGTGTATCAGTAATAAGGCACATTTTACAAAAATAATGAAAAATGCAGGAAAATGTATTAACATTTTTATAATTTAATATTTAATAAAATACTAATTTAATAAAATATTTTTGTAATTTAATAAAATAATAATGTGGTAAATTTAATAAAATGCATGCTTTTAAAAATTAAATCAAACTATTTAATTTTTTAAAATTAAATACGGAATCCAGTTAAATTAAAAAGCAATTAATGACAGAAATTTTGGGTGAACTATCCCTTTAAGCATGTGTTAAACTGTTACTGCTGTGATGATTGACAGGAGTATGCCGTCAACTGTCATGTGATCACCTGGGAGCGAATCCTCAGCCACTTCGACATCTTTGCCTTCAGTCATTTCTGGGGTTGGGGAATGAAGGCTCTGCTGATCCGCAGCTATGGACTGTGCTGGACCATCAGCATCACCTGGGAGCTGACCGAGGTGAACATGACTTCACTTACCTCTTACCGCATGAACCTGAGGAGAGCGTTGACGCGCTGTTACACTGATTCATAGAAGACAGTACATGATGTTTCACAGCTAACGACTGTTTGATTATGCTTGCCAGAAGAAGAAGAAGAAAGTAGTTATTTTCATTTGATTACATTTGGAAAGATTAAATGAATGGTTGAAAGTTTTATGCATTCGTTTGATTACCACTCTTTTCAATAATAAATTTGTATTAAATCATAAAACACAGAATTTACTTGAAATAAAATAGTTAATGGAAATAAAAAACTAAAAAAATCAACAAGTTGCCAAGGAAACATTTCTCATTTTTATTTAGTTTAACTTGATGTACTAAAATAACTAAAACTGAAATAAAATAATATAGGGAACTATATAGACATTAAAAATGCAAGAAAACAATTTTTAATAATTTAAATTAAATTATATTTATTTAAAAAATTAATTAAATTAAATATTAAAAACAACACAGAATTTAAAAAAAGATAAATAAATGAATAAAATAAAATGAATAAAACTTAAATTAATTTAAATTAAATTATATTCATTTTTAAAATTAATTAAATTAAATATTAAAACAACACAATTTCTAAAAAAATATAAATAAATGAATAAAACGCCCTTTCACACCTATTATTGTTGAAATTTTATTTATTTATTGTAATAATAATATGAAATTCTTAAAGTTTATGAAATGAATTGATTAGACATTATTTTTGATTATTTAAATTAAATCATACCATTAAAAGTCCATAATTAAAATAGAAATTTGGGATAAAATAAAATTTGATGTTCAGCATCTGGCTCCAAATTAAGTTTGGTTCAAAATCTAGTTTAGCAATCCCAGAATGCATTGTGAAATGCTCAGTAAAAAAAAAAAAAAAAGTATCAATAATTCTCTATTGAATTTTCAAATTACATAGTGATAAATATAATTAAAAACAAATTAATAAATGATTAATTCAGTTATTTACAATTAATTAAATACCACAACATATTAATAAAATAGTGAAAACTACTCATCGTGTGAAATCAGCTGAAATCACTGGAGTCTGATGTGTGTTTGCTTGAAGAGAGTTAACTGAGGAATAATCTCTGCACAGCTGTTCTTCATGCATCTTCTTCCTAATTTCGCGGAGTGCTGGTGGGATCAGGTCATCCTGGACATTCTGCTGTGTAACGGCGGAGGGATCTGGCTGGGGATGACCGTCTGCCGCTTTCTGGAGATGCGCACGTATCACTGGGCCAGCATCAAGTAAGACACGCCCTCAAACGCTGCCTTCTCGGTTCAGATCTAAAGGGAACGTGGCTTTTTCAGTTCTTGGTCCTACGCTCCTCTGGAACTCTCCACCTTTATCCATCAGATCATCCCCTACATTATCTTCTTTTAAATATTCCCTTAAAACATATATATTTTTTCTCAGGCTTTTGCTTAACTCTTTCCCTGCCAAACACAGAATTTTCCGCATTCTCGCTGTTATTTGGTAGGGGGCGCTATTACACGTCTAGAATCGCTCGATCAAAAACACAGACCAGGAAGACGCAGAAACCAGCGATCTCATATGTAAGCATATGCATATGAAAAATAATGCGATAAGTCAACACTAACCGCATATAAATGAAAGCTGCCTAATGTTACCAAGTGAAACGTGGATCTAGAAAGTGTTAAAGGCCTGTGCAATCTACTGCACCTGTGCTTTGATTGATAATGTTACTGAATATGATCCAGATGTAGTATTTGATAAAAATTGCTTTTTGCTCAAAATGTTGCTTTCTTATGAAACCTGCCGACATTAAGTGTTGATTTTAAAAAACAATGCTTGAAGCTAGAATAAATCAGATTTTTTGTTTGAAAGTAGCAGATCTGATCTTTATTTTGATGTATTGCATGTTCAGATGTTTTCTTCTGTTTGGTGATGTTTGTAGTACTTATTGTAGATTCTTTTTGTGGGTTGGTATTTCTGATGTGTTGGCTGTGCAGCACCTTGGTCAGCACTTGTTGCTTTTAAGGAGCTATGCACATAAACTTGACCGTGACGTTTTGTGCTGCACAGAGACATCCACAGCACCACGGGGAAGATCAAGCGTGCCGCTCTGCAGTTCACGCCGGCCAGCTGGACATACGTGCGCTGGCTCGACCCGAAGTCCTCCCTGCAGAGAGTGATGGGAGTCTATCTGTTCATGATCATATGGCAGGTCGGTCCATTCACTTCTCTATCAGCCAGTGTTAAAAACAGAAAACCTTAAATTCATACAGTTTTATGAATTAAATTAAGTTTACTGAAACCATTGAAACTGATTTTACCAAGATTAAAACGGAAAACATGGAATTTGGGATAAATACATTGGATTTTATAGCGCATGAGAGTGACTTATATATAATTAATCAAATAATTGCTCTCATTTTAGGTTTGGTTCAAATCCTAGTTAGTTTAGCAATCCCAGAATGCACTGTGAAAAACAAAACAAATGTATTTCTTTTAGTATGTTTTATGTCATAAGTATTAATTATCTTTCTCATAATTCTTTATACAGTATAGTGCACACACACATTATTTATATAATATATATTAGTGCTGGGCAAAAATTAATCACGATTAATCGCATTCAAAATAAAAGTTTTTGTTTATATATTATGTTTGTGTATACTGTGTATATTTATTATGTATATATAAAGACACACACGTACAGTATATATTTAGAAAATATTTACATGTATTAAGATGCATATATTTATATTCACATGATTTTTATTATTTATAAATATTTAATATATAAACATTACATATTCTTCTTAAATATATACATGCATCTGTGTGTATTTATATATACATAATAAATATACATAGTACACACTCATATATTATGCACACAAAAACTTTTATTTTGAATGCAATTAATCGCTGTTAATTTTTGCCCAGCACTAATATATATATATATATATATATATATATATATATATATATATATATATATATATATATATATATATATTTATGAATATTTCTCTCTTTGTATTTTATTTATTTATATTGTTTTGGTGGGTGGAGTCTTATTGATAAATGTAATTAATTTGGTAACACTTTACAATACGTATCCATTTGTTAACGTTAGTTAGCATGAACAAACAATGAAAAATACTTCTAAAGCATTTATTAATCTTAGTAAATGTTCATTTCAACATTTACTGAAAAAATGATTAAAACTGAAAGTTGTTCATATTATTTAAAGGACCTGAGCTGACATTAACTAACAGCAAACAGTTGTGTTTTTATTAACAAACATGAATAAATACTGTAACGCATGTATTGCTATTGTTAGTTAATGTTAGTGCATTGACTGTCATTAACTAATGGGACCTTATTGTGAAGTGTTACCGTTAATGCCAATTAATGCATTTTAATAATTAATCCAGTTGATCAAATAACTAAAACTACTAGAGTTAACTATAACTGTCTTTATTAGTCAGTGTTTAAAAAAAAAAAAAAAAAATGTTGTCAGCATAAAAAAATAAGTAGTTTAACGAGCTCTAACTCGTTCAGAAGTGTGGGTCACACGAGTTCTCCTGAGAGAACAGGCTCCGCCCCCGAGCCGTTTCCACGGCGATGAAAGGCCGCTCTTCATTCTCTATTGTGTGCGAGGAGGCTGGTCCCCTCGCTCCCTACCGAGGGCCCTTTAAACAGTAATTAAATGTCTTTGAGATGGGAATTGGAGGAGGAGGAGATGCTTCATTTCCACTTCACAGACTCTCAGAAAATCAGCTGCCGGTGCCGTGAATCCCTGAAGCACAATCTCTACCAGTTGCACTGCATTTTGAGGCTAAATATGGGATTTCACACGAATGTGGCTTTGAAAAAGTAGTCATTTCCTCTGATTGCTTTTAGATCATTTGACTTATTTGAAGTAGGTCAGGTTATGAAAACAGAGCGACTACATGTGTGATGTGCAAAAAATTATGTTTTAAATCAGATTTTCTGAATCTCAGCTGCTTGATTGTTTATATCATTGCAAAATGTGAACTATATTATTGCACAGCTGTAATTTGATAAATGCAACTTTTTTTTTTTTAATTGCTTAGACACTAAAAGTGATGCTTGAGACCCACTCAGTGGAACCATTCACTCATAAAACTAATCTTTAGACCAAGTCTGCAAAACTACAAGCACATTACATGCTTTAAACTCAGTTTGATGTTGTAATACAACTTTTTGCAGAACTCTAAACACAGTTCTCTGTTACACACATCAGTCGAAACTAACAGCTCTTGTTTAATTTGGGAAACTCATTTACTGATGATGACACAGAGATCGTGTGAAAACGCTTAATCATTTGTTCACTTAGTAATCAAAACTTGTTTTTTTCTTAGAAAGAAATAATTTTTACCCCCTTGCATTTCTGTTTACATTGTATCCTTATTGCATGCATATTCTGTGTGTGTGTGTGTGTGTGTGTGTGTGTGTGTGTGTGTGTGTGTGTGTGTGTAAGGAAAATGCAAACTAATCTGTTAATAGATTCATTCAAATGAGTTCTTTACTGCATAAAACTTTATGAAAACTGTTTCTTTCCCTCTGATCTTACTGTTTCTGATCCTCTGTCTCTGACTCAAGCTGACAGAGCTGAACACGTTCTTCCTGAAGCACATCTTCGTGTTCCCAGCATGCCACGCTCTCAGCTGGTGCCGGATCCTGTTCATCGGGATCATCACTGCTCCTACTGTACGGTAAGTGAAGAACACACATTTTAGACTTTTATTTAGTGCAAAATGTACCTAAAGGCCATTTGCAGCTCAATAAAATAAAATATATATTTTTTAAATTGATTAAAAATGTAAAAAAAAATCAAATTACTGTAATAAAATAAAACACAAATAGTTAATATAAAAACAATCAAATAGAAATCTGATGCCTGAATCATTAATTAAATCATTAAAATAGATTAAAAATGTAACGCAAAAATGGATAAAATTCAAATGAATGTTAACGTAAAAACAGTCTAATAAAAAAATGTAGCCTGAATCATTTTAATATAAAACAATCAAATGAAAATGTAATGCCCACACACCTGAATTATTAATTAAATCATAAAAATAGATTAAAAATGTTACATAAAAATTGATAGAGCTGAAGAGCAAGCAACAGCACGCACATCGATATCAAACGGGTGCTCGACTAAAAACAAGTCGAAGCATATTAGAAATGCAAAGTTGGCAACAACAAAGCTCCAAAAGTATCAAAGAAATTTATTTGTACAAATTTGCTTAGTGTGATACGTTTGGAGCACGCAGGCTCTTCATCAGACAATGAACAACACTGATATGCCTCTCTTTATACCTCCAGGTGATCAAAGGTCACATGACCTAACACAATATTACCATAATAATAATAATAATACCCCAACAAATAAACCCAAACAATAACATATCAGTCAAGAAAAACAGAACATATAAAACTATGCAAAATACCAAAATACAATTCTCAATCTACAATTCAACAGCATTAATTCAAGCAGTACCATCAAACCCTTTATTAGAGCTGTAAAACTGCCATATAGATAGATAGGCGTTTCATATTTAAAGAAATGGACGAATATCAAAGTCCTCATTTAACCAGGTCAGGTACTGCATGAGTGACTTGGCAAAATTGGTGCTTTCACATTAAATGTAGTGCGTTGAAATTTATCATTGAGTTTCATCAAGAGAAAATTATTTTTTTTGGATGTGCTTGTTCTTCGCACTGCATCGCGCATTGAGACTACTTTGTATCGCAAACCAACTGACCGTAACACCATCTTATCATCCTGTGTCATTAAAGCGCTCGTTACCGATTTCACAATTTAGTCGTATTTGCAGCAGAGATGTAGATTTTCAACAGCAATCACAAATCTTGTCGGAGAGATTCAGAAAAGGATTATATTGAGAAGAGTGGATCTGCAGCGAGTCGTTTTAAAGATGCATCGCAACAGGAGAGTCTCGTTAAAAAACTAAACAAATTTAAACGTTGGATTAATTGTTACATTCAATATTCGCCTGTTTCGAAGAACATTAATAATGTTTTACTGAAACATTGGCGTATTGTAGAGAGTGATCCCGGTCTCAAGAAGTGTTTTGATGAACGGCCTCGTTCAGTGTGTCAGAAAACACCTGATCTTCCAAATATCTTGGACAGGTCCGATTTGAAACCTGCTCCTCTTTTCCTGAATAAAATATGAAACGCCTATCTATCTATATGGCAGTTTTACAGCTCTAATAAAGGGTTTGATGGTACTGCTTGAATTAATGCTGTTGA
Organism: Acrossocheilus fasciatus; assembly: GCA_036784905.1. NCBI lineage: Eukaryota > Metazoa > Chordata > Actinopteri > Cypriniformes > Cyprinidae > Acrossocheilus > Acrossocheilus fasciatus. Next base: position 34,365,001 of record CM071953.1, read on the forward strand.
ATTGTAGATTGAGAATTGTATTTTGTTATTTTGCATAGTTTTATATGTTCTGTTTTTCTTGACTGATATGTTATTGTTTGGGTTTATTTGTTGGGGTATTATTATTATTATTATGGTAATATCGTGTTAGGTCATGTGACCTTTGATCACCTGGAGGTGCTCCAAACATAACACACTATGCAAATTGGTAAAAATAATTTTCTTTGATACTTTTGGAGCTTTGGTGTTGCCGACTTTGCATTTCTAATATGCTTCTACATAAAAATCAATATATAATATTAATATGAAGACAAGCCAATTAAAATGTAATGCATGCACACCTGAATCATTAATTAAATCATAACAATTTAAAATTAAAAAGTTACATAAAAACTGATTAAAAATTAAAAGAAATAATATAAAAATGTAAAATTAAAATTGAATGTAACAAAAATTGATAAAATTAATAAATAATATTAGTATAAAAACAATCAAATTAAAATGTAACCTGTGCGTGGGATGAAAATGCAATATGCTATATTAAAACAACAGTATTTGTTTACTTGCATGTCATGATGTGACCATTAAATAATATCAGAGAAACATGCATGCATGAAATATGCAAATGTGTTGTTAAATGATTGAAATGTTGATGTGATCTGATGTCCCTCTGCTCTGATGTTCAGGCAGTATTACGCGTATCTGACGGACACGCAGTGCAAGCGGGTCGGGACTCAGTGCTGGGTGTTCGGGTGAGTCTGAGCGGAGCTTTGCTGCCGGTCAAACGTTGAACCACAAACCCGCATGAAAGCTGCTGTTCTTCTGTTGTAATTATAATTTGTCTCGTCTCAGACATGAACTAACACAATGACCTAGATTTGAGTTATCTTGTGCCAAACATCTGGGTTAAACCATTTAGATTTGATCTAACATCCTTCTGCTTCATGTCGCACAAAGTCCAGTAGAATGAACGTTGAGCTGCACGATATATTGAAGTAAAACTGATATTGCTTGGTGCATTTGTCAAATGCGTATGAGATTTACTGAAACGAATATATGCAGATTCACTCTGATGAATAAAATCATGAGTATAATTATATAAATTATTCTTAGTGCTGTCAAACAATTAATCGCGATTAATCAGATCCGAAATAAAAGTATTTGTTTACATAATATATGTGTGTGTGTACTGTGTATATTTATTATGTATGCGTGCATGTGTACATATTTAGAAAACATCTACATGTATATATTTATATTCATATCATTTAATTTATATATAAATATATTTAATATATAAACATATCATATTTTTCTTAAATGTGTACATGCATGTGTGTGTATTTACATATACGTAATAAATATACACAGTACACAAACATATATTATGTAAACAAATACTTTTATTTTAGATGCGATTTAATCGTTTGACAGCACTAATTATGTATTAAATATTTATTAATTTGTCATGCAAGTTTGAACACTGTGCTATATATATATATATATATATATATATAATTTTTTTTTTTTTTTAATTAAAACGGTGAAAATAAAACACTTATATATATTGTTTGTTTACCTGCATGTCATGTAATCATTAATATCATAGAACTGCAAACATGCAAATGTGTTGTTAAATTACTTTAAATTACTGTTGATTAATCTAGACTTCATCTAACATTGGCTTTATGTTGCACAATTCATGTCTAATAAAAAGTATGGTTGCACTATATATCAAAATAAAATCAATATTGCTTAGTTCAATTGTCAAATCACGCTGTCTGTGATTTAATGTAATCAATTTGCGCTAATGTTTTCACTCTGAAATTGGCAACGCATATATTTTATTTGTTTGCAACCCTTCAAAATAAAAGCTTGATGGTTTAGAGTTGAAAATTAAGAAATTAAATATTTTTGCAATATTAAGTTTTTTTTTTTTTTTTTTTTTTTTTGTAATTTTACAGTGAAATAAAAAAAAAACATTTTTCAGTATTTTTTTAAATTTTGCTCATTATTTTTGTTTCATAATAATAACGAAAAAATCATGATGATCATTATTATAGTGTTTTATAGACATATGAAGCCCTAAAAGATTCCACAATTTTTCACCATTTTTTTTAATCATTATTTTGATGCACTCTGCAACATCTGGGGAAGTTTCATTGCATTGTGCGATGCAGAAATATGAAATCTCACAATGTCATGCCAATCTCTGGTTTTCTGTCCTGCAGAGCGATCGCTTTCCTGGAGGCCTTGGCGTGCATTAAATTCGGACAAGACTTGTTTTCCAAGATGCAGATTCTGTATGTGATTCTGTGGCTCTTGTGTTTGGTGAGTCCCTGCGGTCTGATTGTGGGAGGAGGTGGTCTCTGTGCAGTGTTTTAATGTGTTTGTGTCTGGCGTCTGCAGGCGTTCATCACGTTCCTGTGTCTGTATGGGATGGTCTGGTTCGCTGAGAACTACGGGCCCCGGCAGAAGGTGTGAGACTTTCTTACTTCACTGGAAAACAAAAGCACATTCAGTTAAGAGTTACATCTGTATTGTGCAAAAACAGTTGAAACTGGAAGACCCGAGTCAATTCTTTGCTAGAAAGCATCATAAAGGATTCTTGCTACTGCAGTATATAAAATGTTGTTTGTATGAATGATGTGAATGTGCAGAGCTTCTCGGAGTGTGAGGACAGTATTTACACGGAGCCGGGCGACGCTGAGTCTGAATACACAGGTACACAAACATCATTCACACGCTCCACAACAGCGTGCTGGTTATTAATGCTTCGTTATGGTAATGACGGCTCACAAAAACACTGAATCTAAGCTGTAGAGTTATGACCTCTTGTGGTGACCCAGCAGAAACACACGGCTAGCGAGTAGACAGGAGTAGTTTCTAACACTAGACTACTGCTTACTGCACAGTGTGTATATACTGTACTGCATACTGTTTTATTTAAGTGACGCTGGAAGCCACACCAGGAATGGAAGGTCAAGTCAAGCATATTATTGTTGCACATTTTGGCAAATTTATTAGATGATCCATGTAGTGCAACAATAATATGCTTGACTTGACCTTCCATTTTATATTTATATATATATATATATATATATATATATATATATATATATATATATATATATATATATATATATATATATATATATATATATATATATATATATATATATATATATATATAATTTTTTTTTGTCATTTTTGATATCTTTTTTTATTATTTTTAATTTAGTTTTTGTATTTTTCTTTTTCATTTGAAAGTTTTCATAATTTTGTTGGATTTTGACACTTATTCAATGTTGCTTTTTAATTTTTTTTTAATTAGTTTTCATTTTAGGATTTTCCATTTCATTTTAAGTTGAAAGCTTTAGTAATTTTTAAAAGAGATCATTTTTTCAATATTTTGAATTAGTTTTTATTTTTGTTTTTTTTCCCCCTTTTATTTTAATTTGAAAGTTTTCATAATTTTGTTGGGTTTTGACATTTATTCAATATTGCTTTTTAATTTTGAAAGCTTTAGTAATTTTTAAAAGATATCATTTTTTCAATATTTTGAATTAGTTTATAATTTAGTTTTTTTCCTTTTTTCATTTTAATTTCAGTTAAAATTTGAGTGATTTTATTTTTGTTCTTTTTTATTTATTTATTTTTTTTTGTAATATTCTAAATTAGTTTTTATTACTTTTTCAGTAGTTTTTTCCTCTCGTTTTTATTATCATTTAAAATATTTTGAATCAGTTTTTATTTTTATGTTTTCCATTGTAATTGTAAAGTGCTATTGTTTTTATGTATTTTATTTATTTGTTATTTTTTTTGCTTTGACGACTAGCTGGGGGGGGGGGGGGGATTTTTTTATTTCAGTTAAGGTATATTTTAAGTTTTTTTTTTGGTTTTAGTTAATGATGATAGCCCTTACAGTCAATGCATATAGTAGGTTTGCATGCTGTGTACAGTAAACAAAGTTTATCTGCAGAAACAGTCAAATATCATTATGCAATTGTCAAATATCCAGTTAAATTGTTTCTCTATAGATCTTTGCAAACATGCACGCATTATATGTTGTGCATTCTGTGCATGAACTCAAACATGCGCTCCGGTGTATTCTCTCACTCTGTGATGTGTTTGTGCTGTAGGGGAGTTTGAGACGGACAGCACGACTTCCTCTTCCACCAGGAAACGGAGGGACTCTGGAAATAACAGAAGCATCAACGGCGTGGAGAAATAAGGCCGTCTCTGAAAGGCTTTTCGACGGGAACTTTTGCACAGGTGTCGCTCCTGTTAGCGGAGGGAACATCGGATGACTGTGATGATGATGATGATGATGATGAAGGGTTAGATGGCACCGCAAGACCCTTTGAAAAGGCAATACTGTGTGTCCGGTGTTTAGTTAGCGAGCTCACTTTACCTACAGAGACCGGTTAACCAGGTTAGATCCCAAGCAGTGCTGTGCGTCATGGTGTTTTCAGTCGCATGCGTGACTCGTATCAGTGCTGGATTTGATGTCACAGCTGTATTTTACTGTATGCAGCAGATTTCAGAGTATGTAATTCATTATCATAATGCGTTTACAAATTATCACAAGTCAACATGATATCAGAATTTACCCTTTTTACCTTCTTGAAACACGTTCTTATTGTGCATTTTGCTGGTGCATGTTCTTTTAAATCATTTTCTTTTAGTGATAATCAGCCATAAAAATGTAAATGTAGAGTTTGGGCTTTTTTATGTTTTTGGAAGTCTCTTATGCTCAGCAAGGCTGCATTTATTTGATCAAAAAACAGTAAAAAATTTGAAATATTATTGTAATTTAAAACAGCTGTTTTCTATGTGAATATCTGTTAAGCTGTAATTTATTTCTGTGATGCGCAGCTGTATTTTCAGCATCATTACTGCAGTCTTCAGCGTCACGTGATCCTTCAGAAATCATTCTAATATACTGATTTGCTGCTCGAGAAACATCTCTGATTATTATCAATGCTGAAAACATTTATGTTTTTGTGGAAACAGTGATATGTTTTATTTTTCGTGATTCACAGATGAATAGAAAGTTCAAAAGAGCAGCATTTATTTGAAACGGAAATCTTTTGTAACGTTGTAAATGTCTTTACTGTCACTTTTGATCAATTTAATGCATCCTTGATGAATAAAAGTATTTCTTTCTTACTAATGAAATCTTACTGAGCCCAAACATCTGAATGCTAATGTACATCAGATTATGGAGGTAAAATGGTTTGCGAGTGGCATCTCATGTTGACTTTAGTGAGGACTGTTGCTGTGTTCGGTCAGACTGACTTCATCTGTTCAGGAGCTGAATGTTTCCAGGTTAAGCTGCTTTAAAGGAATCATGTTAGAGATGAATGCAGGTTCATCGGCCTGAATCTCACCGGAAGCACATGGTTTTTAGCACTTTCAGAGTTTGATGCTGTACTTGATGCGCAGGAAGTTTTATCATGAGATGTTTGTTTCTGGTGCATCTCTGCTTCTCCAGTGATGTTCGACAGCTGCTGCTGTTTTCAAGGCATTTCTCATGGAAGCTTATTTCAGCCACGGAATAAAAATTCAAGTACTTCTGAACTTTTAATCTCACAATTCTGACTTTTTTCTCACAATCCCGAGTTTGCATCTTTGTAATTCTGACTTTTCTTTTTTAGAATTAAGAGATGCATTCAGTTCTGAGAAGTAAAATCAACCGACAAATGTGAGACAATCTTGCAAATGCAAGAAGAAAAAAAAAGTCACAATTGCCTTTTTTCCTTCTTTTTTTTATTTCTTGGAGAAAACAAGCTTGTCAAAATAAAATTTAAAAAAAGTACATTTTCTGATTTTTTTTCGTCTCACATTTCTGACTTTTTGTCACCGTTCGCATTTTTTTCTAATCTCACGCATGACCATTTTAAAGTAAAACTTAAATTTAATTACATTAAAAAAATCTAAATTGCATTTATCTTTTAAATCTGATTTCCCCCCCCCCTCACATTTCTAATTTTCTTCTCACAATTTTGATTTATCTCACATTTCTGACTCGCAATTCAGATTTAGTTTCTCACCTTTCACTTATTTTATCAAATGTGGGGTTTTTTTCTTGCAATTGAAATTCTCTAATTTTTTTTTTTTTGTTACATTTCTGACTTTGTCACAGCTGAGATTTTTCTATCTCACATTTATGCATGCTATCTCATATTTCTTGCATTTGCACAGTTCAAAATGCAATTGTATACATACAGAAATGCAGTTTATATACAGTGCAGAGAAAGGCAAAAAAGAAACCATAAACATTATAATGTAGGATTATTATTTACGAAAAAGTCAGACTTGTGAGATTTTGATTGTTTTGTTCCTCGGTGGAAATAAGCTTCTGTAGTGTTTAGTTTTGCATGTTTGCTAGAATCATCGTTTTATCACATTAATGTGATCCTGATCATCACCCTTACAGCAGTATTCAAGCCTTCACAGACTTCTGTGTCCATTTAACACAGATACCGTGTGCCTGCATGCATGTTTCAATAACTATCACCTGTTACCTGTTTGTGTGTGTGTGTGTGTGTGTGTTGTGCATTAGTGTTTTTCCTGCGTGGCTGACGTATGTTTGTGCTGGTCTTGTTTTAATTGCAGTATCCTCAGACTGAAATGTTTTGCACTCACTGTTTCCTCGGTTCTCACAGTTATCTGCTCGTCTGTTAACTAGGCTGTCGGTGGTTTATTACTCGCACTAACGCGTCGGTTAAGTGTTGGTTGAGATATCACTAGTGTTTATAATCAAACACCTTCTCCTGTGAATGAATTCTGTTCCTGTATTAACGTGACGATCTGCAGATGGTCCGAGCGTCACGTGAAGCTTCATATCCATTTGCCAAACTCTTGTGTTGTGTGTCTGTTTGGCCACTGTGAAACCTTTCAATGCCTTTTTGTCCTAATTTTTGCATTTCACGTAAATTGTAAACGATTCAGTGTCTTTCGGTGATATTAAACGACTAGTTTTCAGTGAAGAATGGCACAGCGTGACTGAACTTTGCAGCTTTTCAATATATGACGTTTGTTTATGTGTTTGTTTGCTCACAGTTTACATGCAACTACTTGGGATGTAACTGAATTTTGTGATTAAATTTCATGTTTCTTGTGATTTGATATTTTCCTGTGTTTTTTTTATTGTTCGGATTTTTGGTTTTTCTTTTTTTTTTTTTTTTGTCCCTTCAGAAACAAAAATGTTGCAGCCAGATGCTGTTCATTTTTTTTAAATAAATTTTATTTTATTAATTTTATAATAAATAAAATTATAAATTCGAATATAATGATAATGATAGAAATATAAGTTATTCTATTACTACTAAATTTAATAATTATTATTATTTTTATTTATAAATAATACATTATAGAATTCTATTAAAATGTGACCCTGGACCACAAAACAGTCTCTTACTTGATCTTCACTTAAAATCCTAATGATTTTTGGCATAAAAGAAAAAGTATTAATTTTGACCCATGCAATGTATTGTTGGCTATTGCTACAAATACACTTGTGCTGCTTATGACTGCTTTTGTGTTCCAGGCTCACATAAGTTATTATTTATTTTAGAGGAGTAGTTAAAACCAATAAAATATTGATAATGAATGGGCCTAATAGATATAGTGAGTGTGTGCTTTAACATTCAGTCCCAATCATATTTGAATTAAATGCCACCTATGACAGAACTGCTGGAGGATAGTGTGGAAATAACTGATGTGAGTGTGTGAGTGTTTTTGGCGGTCAGGATCTGCATTGGTGGACGCTGAGCTCATCTGACCAGCTCTACTCACCAGCGGCGTCAGATGTCAGACAGAAATAGACATGTTTAGAGCTCTGAGCTCCGTCTCATGTTTCAGAAAGCCTGTTTTAGGACCGTGCTTTGTTGTGCAATTTTCAGGATATTTACCCACTAAATTCAATAATAATAATAAAGATTTTATTTTCTATCATTTAAATGTAATTGTATAATTTAAGAGTATTTTTTTTATTATTATTATTAATAATAGTAATAATAGTTTTAATTGCTATTATGCCATTTTAACTTTTGTAATGCTTTATTAATGATAATATAGATTATTTTATTGCTATTATTAAATTGTTTGATTATAGTAAATGATGTCACAGTAAATTTATGGACTATTTTTGTATACAAAAAAAAAATATATATATATATATATATAATTTTTTTTTTTTTTTTTAACTTTTGTAGCACTTCTTGTTAAGAATATAAAATTGTTTAATAGCTATTATAGAATTTTAGGATTATAGTGAAGGACATCATATAGTGATTATATAGAGACAATTTTCTTTATGCAAAATATGAAATTCTCATATTTTTACCACTTATTATTAATGATAATACAGGCTATAATTGCTCTTATACAATTTTATGATTGTAGTAAATAATGTCAAAATGAATATATAGGCAATTTTCTTTATGCAAAATATCAGATTCTCACTTTTGTAATGCTTAATGATTACAAAATAGATTTTAATTGCTTTTGTACAGTTTTATGATTGTAGTAAATATACAGACTATACCAAAATTCCCTCTTTTGAAAGGTTTATTAATTATTATTATTACTATAAATAATAATAATAATACAGATTTTAATTGATTTTACACAATATAGTGAATTATAGCACATAATAGTGTATATACACCATTTTTTTAATGCAAAATATAATGTCTACTGTTTGTTATTTCGTTTAATTTTGAGGTAAAACAGAATCCAGGCATTTCTTTTCTTGAAGTACTTTTACTTCAAACACCTAAGTGTAAAATATGTATTTTGTGGTATCACAGCTGTAATTGTGACATTCAATCAACCAGTGCTTATTATAGATGATATTTGCACATGCATATTAGACTTTTTTAATTGAATTAGTAATAGTAAAATGTCTTTATATGAACATGTTGAAAGGTTTCTCTGCTGTTCAAATGTAAGGTGATTTTGCCGTCTCACCACACGAGGGCAGGACAGACTCTCAGCTCATGTTCATACAGTCACATGATCATGTTTGCTGTCGTAAAGCTCTCTCTCATCCCCTCAACCCATTTTTGCCAGTCATTAGCCCAGTATTTAAGATGTCCGAGACAGCCGTCCCGTCATGTATGAGAGCCGAAGACGTCCTGACAGAGATCCAGTCAAACCTGCTGGAGTGCAAAGTGTGTTTTGAGACGTTCTCCCTGCAGAAGCGTGACCAAACGGCACATAATCTTCCCTGCGGCCACGTGCTCTGTCTCAAATGCGTCTGTGCCTTGTCTCACCCCGTCCAGAAGAAACTAGAGTGTCCTTTTTGTAGGAAACTGTGGGACGTTGGCAGCACTTCTGAATGCCGTGCGCTTGCAGATCTCCAAGAGCTTCTTCTGTGTGAATCTCGTCCTACATCGTCCTCTGATCATCAAGAATGGATTGAAAGCATGGGTTGGGGGACATTGCATCTCCATTCGGCCTTTGGAGGATGGGGAACGATGGTCAACCCTACTGGAATGGCTGTGGACGAATCATCAGGACAGATCCTAGTGGTGCACGATGCTGAGAAACGAGTCATTGTTTTTGATGCACAAGGAACTCTTTTAAACGTCTTTGGACGGCCATCCGAAGTCTGTTATCCACTAGATGTTGCATTGACCAAAACTGGACACGTTTTGGTCACAGATGCTGGTGACCATTCACTCAAAGTCTTCACGTCCAAAGGCCATTCTTCGACGACCGTTCAAGGTTTTCGACTGCCGTGGGGTGTAGATGTGGACAACCGTGGACGAGTTTTAGTGACCGACGCTCAGTTGGGAACCCTACACCAAGTGGTAATGGACTTTTCTCATGGCGTGGTTTTAGCTAACCGAGTCGTTTTGAAAGAACTGATGCATCCACGTTCGGTTGCTTCTTGCAGAGCTTCAGGAAACATTGCAATCGTGGAGCGACTTCGGAGCAGCTTCACGCTGAAGATATTCAATAGTGACTTTGTTCCTTTGACACAGGTGGACAGTTTTGGTCTTCACTTGAAGAGCGCTTTGAGTTTGGTTATATCTGCGGTGGCTTTTGATAGAAATGGATACGTGATTGTTGGGGATGTGCAGAATGGCATGGTTTGGAGTTTGGGAAATCCACAGAAAAACCCTGCGCTGACTCCGCTAGTGAGCGGCCTGATGCGTCCGGCGGCGTTGGCTGCGACGGCGTTGAACATGCTTGTTGTCTTGGACAGTGGTGATCATGCGGTCAAGTTCTACACTGTGGACGCTGAAGACTTGTATTCTGATTAAAAATGAGCGTTGCCGAGTAGTCTTCAAGTGAAGACTTGCTTACAAATTACAATCCGTTACTTATTCCAAATTACATGACGAAAATTGTAATTAGTAGTGTAATCCATTTGCAAATTACTTTTGATTATTTTTAGATTACTTTTGAACCGTGTATATGCAAATGTGTTACTTATGAACTAGTGCTGTCAAACGATTAATCGCGATTAATCGCATCCAAAATAAAACATTTTGTTTACATATGTGTGTACTGTGTATATTTATAATGTATACATAAATACACACACATGCATGTATATTTAAGAAAAATATATAACGTTTATATTAGTGCTGTCAAACGATTAATCGCGATTAATCGCATTCAAAATAAAAGTTTTTGTTTACATAATATATGTGTGTGTGCTGTGTATATTTATTATGTATATATAAATACACACACATATAGTATATATTTTGAAAATATTTACATGTATATGTTTATATTAATATAACTGATATTATATATAAATCTGTTTAATATATAAAGAAAATATTTTTCTGAAATATATACACGCGTGTGTGTATTTATATATGCATAATAAATGTACACAGCACACATACATATATTATGTACACAAAAACTTTTATTTTGGATGCGATTAATCGCGATTAATCATTTGACAGCTCTAGATATATTAAATATAGTTATATATAATATAATTTATATGAATATAAATATATACATGTAAATATTTTCAAAATATATGCTGTATGTCTGTGTCTTTATATACATAATAAATATACACAGCACACACACACATATATTATGTAAACAAAAGTTTTTATTTTGGATGCGATTAATCGCGATTAATCATTTGACAGCACTATTATTAACTTATTAAAAAGAGCATTGCTGGATAGAGTTACTTACAGAATTTAATCTATTACTGATTCCAAATTACATGACAAAAATTGTAGTAAGTAGCGTAATCCATTACATTACACATTTTAGGTATAATCAGATTACTTTTTGATTACTTTTAGATTACTATTTAACCGTGAATATGCATATGTGTTCCTTAATTATTAATTTATTAAAATGAGCAATGCTGGGTAAATTACCTACAAATTGTAGGCTATTACTGATCCCAAATTACATGACAAAAACTGTGGTTAGTAATGTAATCAATTACATTACACATCTTAGGTAATCGAATCAGATTACTTTTGGTTACTTTTAGATTACTTTTGAACTGTGAATATTCAAATGTGTTACTTATTTATTAAAAAATGATGATCCCGCACACTATCGGTCCATGCTAAATATAGAAATTTATTACAAAAATCATCATTTTTTATTGATTAGATTCCACTTTGTTGTTGGAGTTTTTTCTTACTTTCTTTCAACTTCTCAGGTGTGCTGAGTTTGTGTTGATTACTTATTAATTTATTAAAATGAGCATTGCTGAGTAGATTACTTACAAATTGTAATCCGTTATGGATTCCAAATTAAATGATAGAAATTGTAGTTAGTAACATAATGCATTACATTAAACGTCTTGGGTAATATAATCAGATTACTTTTTAATTACTTTTAGATTACTTTTTAACCGTGAATATGCACGTTACTTAATTATTAAGTTATTAAAATGAGAATTGCTGGGTAAATTACTTACAAATTGTAATGCATTACTGATTCTAAATTACATGACAAAATTGTAGTTACTAATGTAATCTATTACACATTTTAGGTAATCCAATCAGACTACTTTTAATTACTTTTAGATTACTTTTGAACCGTGAATATGCACCTGTGTAACTTAATTATTAACTTATTACCTTATTATCTTAGAGGGGCTTCAAATAAATTTATTAGGTGAAAGAGGTTAAAAAAATTCCCTGCTTTACATGTAAATAAGAAATAACATGAATTTGTGCATTTTAAAGTTTGAAAGACAAAAGCCTTCAAAACACATAGTAACACACGGTTAAATGAGCCACTGAGTGATAATTCAAATAAAAATGAATGTCTTCATCAGTAGTTGATGCAATGTTGAAATTTTGAGATAACACTTTTTAAAACTGAAATGATTTTTTGTAATTTCAGTGGTCAAATGCTTTGTGGCCTCTCAACTTTCCGTGTAATTATATCCTCCTGACTGGCCTTTGTGTGAATGCCAACAAATCTGGAAGACTTTCTGAAAGTATATAAGCGGCAGGTTTTTTTGGAATCTGATTATGGAATCCAGATTACATGTAATCAGTTACTACCCGGCTCTGAAAAAGAGAAGTTTAAATGCACAACTAATTACAGTCCATGCATATTTTTAGGTGGATTGTTTGTGAGTTTAGGTTTGGTGGGATAGAGGCTAAATCTCTACGCTAATACATTTCTAGAGTTCACGTTTATTGGTCAAATTGGGAATTTGACTTGTCAGCCTGCTTTAAGGACTCATGATATCACACACAATTTATGCATGAGCATAGAGTGTACAAAATGTACATATTGTATTGTATAATGTACGTATTGATCAATGCACTTAATTTCAGGTTTCTCCAGTGGGACTGTTCTTGAATTTTAACTCTAGTGAGTAAACTGTAAGTCATTTTGGATAATTAAGTGTAGGTTAAATCTACAGTTCACTTTTTCTTTTCTTGTTATGTTTACAGTGTGAATTCAATGATTTGTATGAGTCAGCCTACCAGTCATCCTGATATTAATTGTTGAAAAAATTCAAGCACTGGTTCACATTATATATAAACTGGCATGTCATGCAATGAACTAATAATAACCAAATTGTCAATTGATATGTAATTTAAACTAACTTTTTTTTTTCATGGGATCCTGGAACCTAAAATTGGTGAAATTGTTTAGGAACCGCTTGACAGTCATTGACACAAATTATGACTTTAAGTTGCTGCAGGGCAATATTTAATCAAAGTCATTTTAAATGAATACACGCCCAGCGTAACTCTTATACTGGGCGTATGCTTATTTAAAATTGCATGCATTAAATAATTTGATTAATTCTTAATGTTTAATCCACAGTGATTAAAGCAACCCTAGGGGAATCCCATAATCTGCTCTGCTCCATTTCCCCTGATCGGACCAGACTGCTGTTGTCGTCACAGCATGTTATAAAGCACTTCTAACTGTAACTCACATCTCAGTGAAAACCACCCGCACTTTCTCTGGAGAAAATCAGATTAATGTGCTTTATTGTCATGACAAAACTGTGCATTAGTATCGCTAAGTGTTTGCATTAAGAGCTGCATACAATGAGAACAGTGCAAAAAGAAGTATGAAATAATATAAAATGTGCAATAATATATAAGTTATGAAAATTTAATATTTCAGAGCACTCGTGGTTATACGTAAAAGGCCTTGGATTGGGCTAAAAATATATATAATATCATTATAATAACAATGTCGTTAAAAAATATAGTGCAAATGTACAAATAGATGTAAATTGATATATATTGCAAAAAGCATGCATAAATCTATTCTTTTAATTAAAATATACAATGTCATTATAATATCAATATTTGTGCAAATGTTATGACAAATAGCTGTAAATTGATGTTTTTGAGCATGCATTTTATCTTGAAAACATACTATAAGTGGCGTATATATATACTTTTTATTATTTGCATTTAATATATACATGGTTATATTTCAGTTGTCTTCATTTTCTTTAGATTCATACATTTTATGGAGTAGCATCATACTGTATATACATCAAAGTACCATGATATTAAAAAAACAAAAACAAATGGCACTTTTAATCTGCATTTAATGTTTACGTAATTATACTCTGATTTTCTTTAGATGCTGCTTCTGTAATTTATTTATTTTATTTAATTTGGATTTTCTTATAATGTCAATAACAGCACAGTGTAAAATTAGAAATTGATCATGCATTACCATTACCTAGCTATTTTTCTTTTATCCGACACTTAAAACTGACTTTTATTAACTGACTCAAGCGTATTAAATCATATTTATGAATAAAACTTTTAACTGAGATGTCTCTGCATGTCAGTAGCCTACTTTTTCGAAAGGGGAAATCAACAAATGAGAAGAAACATTTAAAGTGCTAAATAGTAGCACAAGTTTATTGATGTGAGACGCAAGGTAAGGCTGTTTCTCCTCCTCTTCTAACACGACCAGTCATTTTATATCGCCGTGTAGGAGCTACACAGGTCGCTGTGGTGCATCTGGTCTCTTATAAACTCATTTCTTTCATGCATATTCATGCACACTGCACATTTGTGTGTGTTTTTGGGGTCAGTCGGCGGAAGATGGCGGTCTGGATGATGCTGGAGCTGCTCTCTCCGCGGCGGAGGATCCTTTATAACCACACACACTGAACTCAAACACAACACAAGTCTCATCTGGATTAATATTCACTGTTTTTTCCGCTCGGGTATGGACTGTTGGAGTGTTTTAGCAGGGTACGAGCACCTCAGACGTTTCTGTGGGAGACTTTGCAGGGAGTTTGATGTTATTATTCTGCTAGCCGTGCGGAGCAGCTAGCGGCTTTCTCCTCCACTTTAAAGCCTTAAAATTGTGCAAAAATGTCGGATACGAAGGTAAAAGTGGCTGTTCGAGTCCGACCGATGAACAGGAGAGGTAAGAGACGATTTAAAGTAAAAACAAGCATTAGTATTTCAAAACTAAATCTGTTTTTTTGCCGGTAATAAGTTGCTGTAGCTCAGGTATGGTTCACATGAAGTGTTACGTTGTAATGCATACTTTTTGATCAGTTTATAAAAAGAAATCTAACTTTTAGTCGAGTTTTAACAACTTTTGGCTTGCAGAGATTGAGCTCAACACAAAATGTGTGGTTGAGATGGAGGAAAACCAGACTATTCTTCACCCACCGCCCTCCAATGCAAAAGGAGAAAGCAGGTACAGTCATACAATCACTGCATGTTTAAGCATTAAATGTGCTTTTTGATTGAAGTGACATGTTTGAGCCGTGTTTCTCCTCATTGTAGGTGAAAGCTGTCAGTCCGAACCCTCTCACAAATTGCCTGCATGTGTTTTTGCTGAGATTTTTATCAGGGCAGAAGCGTCACGTTGCTGGCCGGAGGAGTTTGATGGCCCTCGGCGGTCAGATGCATGCTCACAGAAACTCTGCTTGGGTTTGTGTTCATGCAAAAGTAGCCGAAGTGAACGCGGGGCCCGTTCTGGGCGTGTTCTCGATGGCCTTCGCTGGGAAACTTCTGCGCTGCTGTGAAATTCCTGGACAGGCCTCATGTTTGCAGCAGTGCTGAAGTTCAAGATGCCGTACAGTAGATAACCGTTGCATGCTTTTATGCAAAATGAGTTTGGCTCATGACTAGAGAACAGGGTTGCCAGAATAATATGATATTATATTAGAAATATTCAGCATGTTGGAGAGTACAAGTGATAAGTGCATTGACATATATTTGCTGGAGCAGCTCAAACATGGACATTTAATTATGCATATGTGAGCCTGGAGCACAAAAGCAGTCATAAGTAGCACAAGTTTATTTGTAGCAATAGACAACAATACATTGCATGGGTTAAAATTATGCATTTTTCTTTTATGCCAAAAATCATTAGGATATTAAGTAAAGATGAAGATATTTTGTCAATTTCCTACTGTAAATATATCAAAACTTCATTTTTGATTAGTAATATGCATTGCTAAAGACTTCATTTGGACAACTTTAAAGGCGATTTTAGTTGTGTATCAGCCAAATATTGTCTTATCCTAACAAACCGTACATCAACAAAAAGCTTATTTATTCTGCTTTCAGATGATGGATAAATCTCAGTTTCAGAAAATTGACCCTTATGACTGGTTTTGTGCTCCAGAGTCACATATTTGAATTAATGCACGCGTTTAGCCAGGAATACTTGGACTGACACTTGTTATTGCATGTAAAAATACAACACCTCCATTTATGATACATGGAAGAAAGAAAGTCACAGAAAGTTTGGAGCAATAAGAGTGGATGATGACATTTTAATTAATTTCTTAGTTTTTTTTTACCATGGTTTACTGAAGACACTCACTAAAACCTCATTCAGTGTAAATAGTTATATAACAAAAAATATAACATATATCAAAAAAATTAAACCAAGAATCATTAGATGACATTAAAAGACTATTTAAGGATTACAGTGCAGCTGCCATATGCTAATTAAATGTCATTTTAAATCTTTACCAATTTTTGCCACTATCCTTCAGACCCATTTGTCAGTAAGAAGTTTTAATTGTTTAAATTATAATAAAATTTAGTATGATCACTTTTTTCTTTTATAAATTTGAATAAGTGCAGGTCAGAATAAGTATGTATAATTTTTACATAAACCTTTTTTTTTTTCACAAATTTTATTTGAAAGATTAGACACTTTACTTGAGTTTTAATGTTTCCATTATATATAAAACCACTTTTGTAAATTTATTTTGATGCAGTTACTAAAATGTGTTGTCTTTGACCCATTTAAATATATATATATATATACACACACGCACATATATATATATATATGCAAATGCAATGCCATAATATGTCGATCTACTGTACAACTGCATATATACAATATTTACAGTGTGTGTGTGTGTGCATGTGTAAAAATTAATTTACAAAAAAAAAAAGCTGTTAAGGTTTAGAGCTGATAGAAGCGAGAGCAGTGCTTCTGTTAATTGGCAAATCAGTCATGATTATCGGCTGATGCAATTTTGGCCTATTAATATTTGTGTTCTGTCACTAATTCAAATGAAATCAGGGACAAATGCACTTAAATGATTTGTGATAGCAGAACCAGGCTTGGCTTTGTGTCCTAAGAATAACTAAAATGAATCAAAACAGTATAAGTATAGTATAAATATAACCAGTCAGTCCGGTCCACTTTTCTCTTCCACCGCTGTAAGTGATTTTTTCATTAGACTTAGTGCAACTTTAACATAGTCAGCACATTCATGTGCTTTGTTTTGAGTCTGGTGGTTGAATGCTAAATAGCACAAGTAGTTTAAGTAGTGATGAGAATATATCTTCAGGTTTGTGAACTGAAGTATGCGTGAAATGTTTCACTGTTGCGATGCTTCGTGTTCATTTAACACCTAAAGCCATGTTGAATGTTGGTTATTACAGAATCAGGTGCACACGGAATCTGAGCTTAATTTGATTGCTTACAATTCATTCATTTCTACAAATCTCCACCCTGTTAAATATTTAAACCACCATGAATACAGTACTCTCAGCTTCGTTGAATCAGTTGTTTTCCTTAAAATCAGCATGGAGAAAAGTGCAAGTTCCATCCGAGCGTGGCTATTGCATCTTATAGCCTAATTTTAGGCACACTTAAGATTTACTAACAGATTGCAAGACCTCTTTGGCGTTAAAAACTACTGTCAGGATTTACTGAAGACACACAGTGAAACATTAGCAATGAAAAGGCATGGATGCGGTTCATTTTGAGGCTGATCTTTGCATATGCATTTGTAGAAGTTTCACTTTCATGCACAACATTTATGGGATTAGAATGTTTGGTTTAGTAAGTTGGCAGTAAGTTTACTGGTATTTGCACCATTACTTAACGCCCAAAAATGCATGTCTTAACCTATTTAGTGCCTGTGTTGTTAGTAGATTACACACCTGATTATCACCGCCCCTGCGTTTTGTGTTTTTTTTTTTGCTCTGCTCTTGGTGGATTGTGTTGGTCATCATGGAAATGATATATGTTCTTTAATTTGTGCATTGCCAGTGCCACTTTCCACTCCCATCTGCACTTTTATAGGATTGCGATCTCAAAATATGACACTAAACTTGACTAAATGAGCAATGCAGTCACAGTTTATTGCATTTATTGCAAGTTGCATTTCCTACAGTAAGTGATTGGGTGTTGCTTTGACTCAAGGGCTTTGGATCACAAGCTATTGGATCTCATGATCTCATGAACTGGGTTCAGTTCATGTTGCCCCAAGGTGAGACAATCTGTGAGAACAATAGATGTTTAATGCAGTCTGAGCTGCAGCGCTGCGGTCCAGCATATGTCACGTTTGCATGGTCAGGCAGGTGAAAGAACAGGTAAGCATCATATCGTCTTACACTCGGGATGTGAAATGGAAAACAATCAGGGCCTTGATGAAGCTGGAAATAGCAGCCAGAGGAAATGCTTACGTTCAATTTCACGCAGTTTAAGGAAGCATGAATTTGGAAAGCTAGAGAAGTCTGTTAGTCATGCTACTCCTGAGACAAAAAATATTTATATTCAGGCTTTAGTTAGCCAAAAAGGAACATTTTGTCATCATCCGCTCGTGCTGCTCCAATCTTTCTTACATTCTTCCATGGATCATAAATGGTGGTGTTTCCAGGCAATGAATGTGTTAGTATTCTTGGCTTTATTCATGCAACGATTAACTCAAATGCAGGTAATTAAAAGTCCATGTTTGAGCTGCTCCAGTCCATTAGTCAGCACATTTCCATTTGTAGTCGAGCGTTAGTTGGACTGCTGCCATTAACTCTTATTTAGCACATATTTAGTGCTGTCTGATATTAATTTACCTACACGAGTCTATGCAATTATGCAAATTCCAAATTTTGCAAAACATGGGTCGCAGATCTGTTCTGATGGGTCACGAACAGCAGGGAACAAACGATGATAAATGCAAATAATACAATTTAACTGACTAAATAATCTTGCATGTTTGGGATAACAAAATAACACTAAAAGGGAGGAAAAAAACGTCAGTTTTTTATTGTTGACGTGTCTCAAATCTTTAAAAATCATTAAAAAGTATACAAGTGTATAATAAAATGTTTAGTAATATTATCAATTTAATTGCACTGACGCTATCAGATGAGAACAATTTAATAAAAAATCACAAAAATGATTTTTACAATTTTCACTCAGAAATTGCTAGTAAAATTCACAAATAATTAATTCAACGCATTGAATTAAACGTGAAATTTTGAAATAGCGAGACTGAAATAGAATTTTCTTGTGAAACAGTTCAATAATCTGTTTTATTTACATTTTCAACACACAAAAAAATTTCTTGAAACAAATTTTACTATGAAATTACTAGTAAATGTTTACAAACAATTGAGTAACACATTGAATTAAACATGAAATTTTGAAGAAGAAAGATTGAAATTGTACACTTATGTTTTTATTTACATCTTTAAAAAAAAATCATTTTCTTCCATACACTGAAAGAAATTTGGTGATAAAACCATTTTCATTTAGAAATTAGTAGTAAATAATTACAAAGAAATGGTAAGTAGCATTGAATTAACAATTGAATTTTGAGGTAGAAAGACTAAAATAGTATTTTCTTGTAAAATGCACTGTAATCTTTAGTTAAATCATTTTTACAGTGTATCTGAGCTGTTAAATGCAACTATTTACATAAAAATCATTTACATATTGTGTTTCTTAAACGAGACCCATTAATACCGACGCTTACAGAATGTTTTTAATGTTCTGAGCTGCTCTCTGTAGTTTGCTTACTGTAAAACACTTGAGTTTATTATTCTATTTAAGTGCGGTAATAAAGCTTGTCTGAGATCCAGCAAGAACGTTATTCCTCCCAGACTGTGATTACATCAGTGTAAAAAACCCCAGACTTTCCCCTGCGGCCGTATGGCACCTGTTCAGGATGATGCATGTCATATTTCATGCTTTATATGTCAGCAGCACCCAAAAAACCTACAGGGCAGAGTCACGGGAAGAAGATTAGACCTTTGTTAGAGTTGTGAAGTGAAGTGTTGTGTGGGCTGAATCTGCAGCAATGCCTTCTAATTTAAGGTACAATTTGATGTTTGTGAATTAAAAGCTTGTCTTTTCAGTGTTTGCATTGAAAGCGTATAATGCAGAGCTTTTGTTGCACATTTTCGGTGCAAAACAAGCTAGATTTGCTGTGAACTTCTTTTTAGTTCACACGAATCCCACCAGGATTAATAGTCTTTTTAAGCTCTCACAAGATGTTTGCATCGAGCTCATTTGATAATTGCGCTGAGACGTGACTTTAGGGCATTTTTGGAGTCAAGTTTCCATTCTGTGAGCCTCTTGAAGTTTGAAATATGAATCTGTGAAAGTATTTGAAGAAGGAGTGATGGTGACACAGAGAAAAGGAGCAGCACCGGAGGGTGTCGTGTTGAAATACCTGGGAATACCGCAGTGCTCTTTTAGTGGACGCTTTATGCTGTAAGAATTACTGTAGTAGTGAGATTGCATTGCTGTGTATTTTTGTGTTTGTCTTTTCATAGTTGGTGATATTTTTACACAAACGTGCAGATTGCATTTCTGTTTGGTAGCTGAAGTGGTGCAGAAGTCACGTACTTCATCTTTAAACTTTTAATTTGTTTGTTTGTTTGTAAAATAGATATAAGGCCCTTGTGTAATGCAGTGGTTTCAACTGGTTGGTTGTGACTTAAAGGAATAGTACCTGAAAATGTACCTTCAGGCCATCCGAGATACAGATTAGTTTGTTTCTTCATCAGATTTGAAGAAATGTAGCATTGCAATGGATGCTCTGCAGTGAATGGGTGCCGTCAGAATGAGAGTCCAAACAGCTGATAAAAACATCACAATAATCCACACCACACATCAGTTAACATCTGGAGAAGACAAAAGCTGAGACAAATCCAGCATTAAGATGTTTTTAGCTAAAATACGAGTCTATAATAACGCGTCCTCCAGTGAAACAGTGGTCTAGTCTGAATCAGGAGAGAAATCTGCACAGATCAAGCAGTGTTTACAAGCCAAAACAGCTCTAAACAAATATGTGGCTGGATTTTGATGTGAGAGACAACAGAACATGCACTTTTTCACTGAAGGAAGCGTTATTATGGATTATAGACTCGGATTTTAGTGAAAAACGTCAGCTGTTTGGACTCTCATTCTGACGGCACCCATTCACTGCAGAGCATCCATTGCAATGCTACATTTCTCCAAATCTGATGAAGAAACAAACTCATCCTAATCTTGGATGGCCTGAGGGTGATCAGCTCATTTTCATTTTTGGTTTGATATGCCTATTCCTTTAAGAAAAGGTTGCAGATTGGGTTATTGCATTGAATCAAACATGATCTGAATAATTGAATTTGTTTAATAATTGATGGATTTTACAGCATTAACAATGTTATTTCCCTGTTTATTACAGTGACGCTGCTTTGAAACAAACTGTATTGTATAAAGCGCAATAGAAATAGATGCGACTTGACTTGCATTTAGGATGAACATGGTCTGTTTTGACCGCAGTGTGTTTTGTGTGGTGAGTTATTGGCTTCTCAGAGCATGAAACCATTGACATATCATTGGATTTTGGGTTTGGCTGCCATCGGCTGCTGATGATCGCAGGAGAGAGGAAGTAGTTATGTTTTCCCTCTTGGTTTCCCAGCTCTACTTCCTGTATGCCGCCTCTTCTTAGTGTAATGGGATGATGATGAGCTAATGAGTGAGAGTGTGTTTTCATCTGATAATTCCTGCTTAAACTCGTCACCTTGTCATTTTCATCTTATCTCTCACATTCAATCACGTCAAGTCATTTCCTTTGCCCCGGAGGAGTGACGGTATCTGAGCGCTGCAGAGGATGATGGGATATATGCGGCTAAAGCAGGGCATGCTTGTGCATGTATCAGTGATGTGTAATCACACATTACATCTGTTGTCATTAATGCTCCTACTTCCCATGTAAACATCTTCAGGCTATTACCTGAAACTCATTTTATTTTTTTTTTTGTTTTTAATTCTAAAAATGTTTTAAAAATTGAAGTAAAGCTAAAATAAAACATAAATATTGGAAGAATGGCTTAGAAACAAAAATTAACATTGTGGCCTGTGCAAATAACTGAAATAAGTTTAAGTTGAAGCGCAAAAATGAACTAAAACTAGACTAAAACTAAAATTAAATTAAATTAAAAATTGTATTTTGAAGAAGTGAAACTGATAAAAGTGAAAAAAGCACATAAAATATTACTAAAAATAAATTAAAATGAAAACTGAAAATATAAAAATAAATACATTTACGTTGAAATACTAAAATAGCAAACTAAACTAAAACTGAAATAAAAATAAATAGTAATATTTTGAAAATAAAATAAAATTAAATTAAAATGAAAAGTGAAAATGTAAAAATAAGTTTAGGTCTCACTTAATTAAAACAAATTTTAATTTAAATAGTAATATTTAAAAAAATGAATAAAAATGACAGAAGCACAACAGTATTACTAAAAACTAAATGGAAAACTGAAAAGTTTAAGTACTAAAATTAACTGAAACTAAACTAAAATTATTTATTTTAGTTAAATTATTTAGTATTATTTAAAAAATGATGGAAATGGCAAAAGCACATTAACTGAAAATATACAAATAAAAGCTAATTCAAAACATTAATAATAATTATAATAGTATATACAGTAAATAATACTAAAACAACACCGGGCAGAAGAATTTTTTGAACGTTGGCTTTTATTATATTGCTGTTTTATTAAAAACAATAAGCTGCTGGTTTAACCTGAATTCCTGGCTGTAGCCTCTGTTTCACTTTAATTCATAAGAGAGACTGATTCATTGAAATGTGTCAGATAAAACGAGCATTCATCATTCAGACTCGTCTGTGTTTGTCTCCTCAGTGACAATGCAGGCTTCGCTGGTCAACCTCTGGAATGCATCTTTTGTCTCTGCGTGTTTTCCGGCGTATTGTGTGTGAAAAATCAGCCACGTACACAATGCAGAGCTTCAAGAGTGACACATTTAAATGCGCTAGAGTCCCGATCCGTGTGAATATGTGCATGCATTGGTTCAATGACCAAAGTAATATTAGGGACCAGAGATACATTACCAACCATTTTAGTCATATTTGTACTGATTTCAGAAGAGGCGCCATGTTTTGTTCAGTTTTATAAACTGTTGTCACTGAAAAATTTTTTAAGGGAATGAATTCACTTGTTAAATGCATTTGTCAGACTTACTTTACTGAACGCTCTGTGAAACCAGGGTTATTATTGGTCATTAAAAGCATAGACACATTTTATTTTATTATAATTGTTTTTTCTAAAAACATTATTTTTTTTTTTTTTTTTTTTTTTTTTAATTAAGAAAACATTAATTTCTTTAAAAACATTATTGATATCATTTTGCGCCAAAAAATGTATTAAGAAAACATTTAATTTCTTGAAAAACATTGACACAAAATGTTTGTGCCAAATATATTTTATTAAGAAAACATTAAATTTCTAAAAAAACATTATTGACATAATTTTGCGCCAAAAAATGTATTAAGAAAACATTAAATTTCTAGAAAAACATTATTGACATCATTTTGCGCCAAAAAATGTATTAAGAAAACATTAAATTTCTAGAAAAACATTATTGACATCATTTTGCACCAAAAAAATGTATTAAGAAAACATTAAATTTCTAGAAAAACATTATTGACATCATTTTGCGCCAAAAAATGTATTAAGAAAACATTAAATTTCTAGAAAAACATTATTGACATCATTTTGCGCCAAAAAAATGTATTAAGAAAACATTAAATTTCTAGAAAAACATTATTGACATCATTTTGCGCCAAAAAATGTATTAAGAAAACATTAAATTTCTAGAAAAACATTATTGACATCATTTTGCGCCAAAAAATGTATTAAGAAAACATTAAATTTCTAGAAAAACATTATTGACATCATTTTGCACCAAAAAAATGTATTAAGAAAACATTAAATTTCTAGAAAAACATTATTGACATCATTTTGCGCCAAAAAATGTATTAAGAAAACATTAAATTTCTAGAAAAACATTATTGACATCATTTTGCGCCAAAAAATGTATTAAGAAAACATTAAATTTCTAGAAAAACATTATTGACATCATTTTGCGCCAAAAAAATGTATTAAGAAAACATTAAATTTCTAGAAAAACCTTATTGACATCATTTTGCGCCAAAAAATGTATTAAGAAAACATTAAATTTCTAGAAAAACATTATTGACATCATTTTGCGCCAAAAAATGTAAGAAAACATTAAATTTCTAGAAAAACATTATTGACATCATTTTGCGCCAAAAAATGTATTAAGAAAACATTAAATTTCTAGAAAAACCTTATTGACATGATTTTGCGCCAAAAAAATGTATTAAGAAAACATTAAATTTCTAGAAAAACATTATTGACATCATTTTGCGCCAAAAAAAAATGTATTAAGAAAACATTAATTTCTTGAAAAACATTAATGACACAAAATGTTTGTGCCAAATATATTTTATTAAGAAAACATTCATTTCTAGAAAAAACATTATTGACATAATGTTTGTACCAAATATTTTTTCCTTTATAAACAAACAAAAACAGAGTTTTTAATTTGCGTGCAATAATGATCAACATTATTATGTCAGCAGAGTTCATCAAAATAATGTTTGCAACTTAAAAGTGATGCAATAGAAGAACATTTTTGGTTCTTCAAAAACCTTTCAGTGAACTTTCAGTTCTGAAAGTGTGATTTTTCATTTTAATGATCTAAAAATGATCCGTTTTCCACTATAAAGGACCTTTTGTTCAATGGAAAGACTCAGTGGATGTTTATGATCAATGTGCATGAAGAACTTTTATATTTAGTGTCGTTTCAGTTGTCTTAGAAGGTAGTTGCCTATGTAGGCAGCGACGCAGCTCTCTAGTTTTGGTTTTGTGAGGAGTTTGGATCTCAGTCGTGTGTTTAGGAACTTTGACTCACCAGGCGAGTGATTGTGATGATTTTAATGTTGATGTTGCTCAGTGACAGCGGCTGCCAGAGACCAGCAGCGCTCTCAAACGATCGTCTTCAATAGCAGAGACGCCCTCGTTATGTTTCATGATTTCAGGGGGTTATGAAAACATCTGCTGCGACAGTTCTTCCATCCGTCTGACTCACCATTACTGAATCAATCAGTGTGATGAACTGGAGGAGCTGACGCTGATTCCATTGCATTGTTAGGATTGTATTGTTTGGTGAACACAAGCATGAGTATTAGATATAATCCGCTTTCTCACGAACTAACTAAACCCGCTAAAAGCTGTAGTATGAAATCATCCTAATTATGACATAGACAGTGAGAATTTATCACTCATGCTAAATGTTATATTAAATAGCAACCGAAAGATCTTCAATCATTTGGATTTGAAGCAATTTTTTTATGTCTCAGTGCTGTATTTAAATGCAAAAATCTGCTTCATATCTATCTATCTATGAAATTATGATGATTTAAATTTATTTTTGTTGGTAAATAATGAGAAATGTTCACTACCATTCAGTGAGATGTTTTTGATAGAGTCTCTTATAATCAACAGTGCTACATTTGTTTGATCAAAAATACAGAAAAATTGTGAAATATTATTATAATTAAAAATAGCTGTTTTCTATGTGAATATCTGTTCAAATGTAATTTATTTCCGTGATGCACAGCTGTATTTTCAGCATCGTTACTGCAGTCTTCAGTGTCACGTGATCTTCAGAAATCATTCTAATATGCTGATTTGCTGCTCAAGAAACATTTCTGATTATTAGCAATGTTGAAAACAGTCGTGCTGCACAATATTTTTGTAGAAACAGTGATGCATTTTATTTTTCAGGATTCACAGATGAATAGTTTAAAAGTAAGATATAAATGTCTTTACTGTCATTTTTGATTACTCTTTAATGCGTCCTTGATGAATAGAAGTATTCATTTCTTTGGAAGAGTTGGGCGGGACGCTGTAGTTTAGCTTTGTTTTAGCTGTGAGACTGATTGCTCTGTGGGAAGGGCAAGTTTCTTCCTTCCTGATGTGGCTTGTCATGTCCTCTCCTTTGCACTATTATGCTCTGATGAATAAAAATAGAGTGTGAAACATATGGTTTCCATACCAGCATGGATTTGGTTTGCATGCAGTTTCTCAGTAAGCAACCATTAATTCATCTCTGAAATTTTAGTCAGTGCTGGAAAGCAACATCAATTTGATGTTGCAACATTTATATTTTTGGTCCATTTCCAAAATGTCAAACGTTCTGTCAGTTGCGACTGGAAGCATTGTAGCAAGAGTTTCATTTTTGGAACATTCCGAAAAGTTGGAATTCTTGAACATTTCAAATGTTTGAATTCTTGAACATTCCACACATTTGAATTGCTGCAGTGATTGTGTGTGATTTCCTGCAGGTTCAGCATCTGCTGCGAGTCTAAAGCGGATTCATTATTCTGTCTTTTGTGTGCTTTTGGCTGCAGGAGTGAGAGAGTCAGGGATGGGAATTGGAAGGGATTTTAAGATTCTGGTTTTGACTGCAAACAAGTCATTTTCAGAAGCCTTAAAGGAATAGTTCACCCAAAAGTGAAAATGTGCTGTTAATTTACTCACCGTCAGGTCATCGAAGATGTAGGTGACTTTTTTCTTCAGTTGAACAGAAAAGAAGATTTTCAGCTGAAAACGTGATCATTGCTGAATCATAAAATGCAAGTCAATGGCTACCGGAACTTTGAGAGTCAAAAAAGCACAACAGGCAACACAAAATGAATCCCTGTGACTCCTGATGGTCTTATGAAGCAAAACGATCAGTCTGTGCAAGAAACTCAACATTATTTACTACATTATTACCTGTAATCCAGCGCTTCAGATTTAGAATCAGATACGCCACTATTTTGGTTCATTTCGAGTCGGAGTGACTGTCAGACGTCTGAAAGTGAGTTTTGATTGAGTAACTTGTAGATTTGTGCTGCTCGAGCCGAGAACCGTTTCAGACACTTTGGTCCGATTTGTTGAACCGGTTCAAAAGAAGGATTTGTTTGTGAAATCACTCTGGATTACAGGTAATAATGTTGTAAATAATGTTCAGTTTCTCCTGCAGACCAATCGTTTCGCTTTATAAGCCCTCAAGATATCGTCAGGAGTCACTTGTATTAATTTTGTGTTGCCTGATGTGCTTTTTTGACTCTCAAAGTGCATTTTATGAATCACCAACTACCACTAAATATTTTTTTTTACTGTTCTACTGAAAAACATAAACTCATCTTCATCTTGGATGGCCTGAGGATGAGTAAATTAACAGCACATTTTCATTTTTAGATGAACTGTCCCTTTAAATACAATATCACACATTAACAAGTTAAGATCTGCTTCAGTGAGAGGTTGATTCAGACCTGTAACTGATGAGAGTCATTTGTGCACTTCATTGTACTGGATGTTTGTTGTGTGACCAGTGAGATCTGTGCAATAGAAAGAACAGGTCAGGACATGAAGATCGTTCTCTTCTGATTCTGTGGTCTGCTGAGTGATGATTCAGTTGCCTGGATCGTGAACTGACCCACTTCTCATTAATCCGACTCCTGATGGAGGGAAACCCCTGAAAATATTTCTCTCCATTCCATTCCAGTAACCGTTCAGTGAGTCTCTGCTATTCTTGATCATGTATGAAAACTGGCGTAATATAAAAGTACACAATTACTGCATAGTACAGCGTTTACTCCAGATGTTTCTGT
The DNA here is from genome assembly GCA_036784905.1 of Acrossocheilus fasciatus. NCBI lineage: Eukaryota > Metazoa > Chordata > Actinopteri > Cypriniformes > Cyprinidae > Acrossocheilus > Acrossocheilus fasciatus. Next base: position 34,392,698 of record CM071953.1, read on the forward strand.
GTTTCTCTGATTGTGTATTTCTCTTGGAAGACAGAATGTCTGCTGTCAGAATGCTTGTAGAAGAAATGTTCACCTTTAAGAGATCTTTTATGTACAATATATGTATATATATATATATATATGTGTGTGTATATATATATATATATATATATATATATAGCCATTTCCCCTGCAGTTGTACCTGCACTCACTCACATCATTAACACATCCCTTCACACTGGTGTTTTTCCCTCAGCATTTAGACAGGCTCGTATAACCCCACTACTTAAGAAACGCACCCTTAACCCATCTCTTTTAGAGAACTACAGACTTCTCTTTCCCTTCTTCCTTTCATTGCTAAAACACTTGAACGAGGTCCAAGAGAACCAAGTCTCTGCCTTTCTCACACAGAACAACCTCCTCGACAGCAACCAGTCTGGTTTCAGAAGTGGACATTCAACCGAGACTGCCTTGCTCTCAGTTGCTGAAGCCCTAAGACTGGCAAGAGCGGATTCCAAAGCTTCAATACTTATCTTGCTGGATCTGTCCGCTGCTTTTAACACGGTTAACCACCAGATCCTCCTGTCAACCCTATTGGTAAAGGGCATCTCAGGAACCGCACTCCAGTGGTTTGAGTCTTACCTCTCAGATAGGTCCTTCAAGGTATCTTGGAGAGGTGAGGTATCTAAGTCGCATCATCTAACTACTGGGGTGCCTCAGGGCTCAGTTCTTGGACCACTTCTCTTCTCTGTCTACATGGCATCACTGGGGTCTGTCATTCAGAAACATGGCTTTTCATATCACTGCTATGCTGATGACACTCAACTCTACCTCTCATTCCATCCTGATGATCCGACGATAGCTGCTCGCATCTCAACTTGTCTAACAGATATTTCTTGCTGGATGAAGGGCCATCACCTTCAAATCAACCTTGGCAAGACAGAACTGCTTGTGGTTCCATCAAACCCATCGTTTCATCACAATTTCACCATCCAGTTAGGCTCATTAACCATAACTCCTTCAAAAACAGCCAGAAACCTTGGAGTTATGATTGATGATCAGCTGACTTTCTCAGACCACTGTCCGGTCCTGCAGATTTGCTTTATTCAACATCAAGAAGATCAGGCCCTTTCTTTCATAACATGCTACGCAACTCCTTGTTCAAGTTCTTGTTCTGTCCAGGCAGGTCTTCCAGCCAGTTCTATCAAACCTTTACCGTTAATCCAGAAAGCAGCAGCAAGATTCATTTTTAATGAGCCGAAAAGAATGCACGTCACACCTCTGTGTGCACTGGCTTCCAATAACTGCTCGCATAAAATTCAAGGCATTAATGTTTGTCTGCAGAACCACCACTGGCTCTGCACCCCTTTACCTAAATTCATTACTTCAGACTAATGTGCCTCTAGAAGCTTGCGTTCTGCAAGTGATCGTCGCTTTATTGTTCATCCCAAAGAGGCACAAAATCACTTTCACAGACTTTTACATTAACTGTTCCCTCCTGCCCAACTCAATCCCAGCCGCTGAGTCCTTAACCATCCTCAAGAATCAACTAAAAACACATCTCTTCCATCTTTATTTGACCCTCTAACTCTAGCTTCTCTATTCTTTTTGTATTCTATCTCTTTTCTTTTTATTTATTATATAATAAATATACCTTGCTACGTGTACTGCGTTAGGCTAATTGAGACTTGCATATCATTGCTCTTTTGTTGATTTTGATTGCTTCCATTGTCTTAATTTGTAAGTCGCTTTGGATGAAAGCATCTGCTAAATGACTTAATGTAATGTAAATAAATAGATAAATATATATATATATATATCTATAATAAAAAATATTGTTTTTTTAATGTAATAATTATTGAATAAATTGTAAAAATGAATGTGTTTGCATATGTGTGTGTGTGTGTATATATATATATATATATATATATATATATGTAAGTTAATAGCAAATGTATATGATAATATATATATATATATATATATATATATATATATATAAATTTGTTATTTATTTATTTATAGATATCTGAATTAATGATATATACAAATATTTTAATATACAGTATTTTGTATTATTTTTTATGTATTTGAAAAATAAATTTAATAAATGTAAAAAAATAAAAGTGTGTTATATTAATTAAGTACATTATTTATAGAAATTGTAATAATTTGTATAGATAGGTTAATTTATCATTTTGATCAAATATTTTAAAATGTGTTAATTTAATAAATAAAATAATTAATTTAATAAATAAATGAATTATATTTCTATCTATCTATCTATGCAATTTTAAGGTATAAATATATGTAAATATGTATAATATAAATATTTAAATGTAAATATATAATGTTATTATATAAAAAATATGAATATTACTGTTATATAAAATTATTCATATCATGTGATTTTCAACCCATGGCAATACTGTCCATCTGAGAAGCAGGAGCTCTAAAGTGCCAGTCGATCTGCTTAGCTTCTGGACGACTGTAATCATACGTGGCATTTCTGTGTCAGTATGCACACGCTAAAGGCACGTGTTATAAACGGTTACATTTGTTTCACTGTTCCAGCTCAGTGTGTTGTATGTGAGTAGTTTGATGCACACAGAATCTGTGCCTGCAGGAAAAAAACGCGTGCAGTATGTAAATGCTCATCAGTGTGAATCCTTTCAGCAGCTCTCTGCAGATTCTCCCACAAAATCAATGCAGAACATGTGAAGTCTATGGAATCGTTCTGGATCTGCTAATTAGTCATGAGTGTTGTCGAAGGTCACGTTTTCCCTCCAGCTCTGAGTTGACCTCACTGTTTTACATGTGTTCTGATGTGTTCATGTGCTTATAGCTGAAGCTCTGACAGTAGATTATAGTGCATGCAACGCCAAGATCATGGTTCAAGCAATGCATGAACTGATCAACTGTATCATTTGAATGCAACATAAGTTGTTTTGGATAAAAGAGTCTGCCAAATACATAAATGATAATGCAATATGGCAATTGCAATTTGCTGGTCTTGATAATGCCAAATGCATGCACTAGTTTACTGGATAATCATGCACTGACATTAATAAAATATTTTAAGATAAATACAAAATAAGTATGTTTTAATGTATGTAATCAGTGACTGAGTGTATTCTGAAATTTCAGCTTAACAAAATTATGAATATTTATTTTTTCTTTTTTTTTCATCTCTTTGTGCATTTGGGACAAGGACCAAGTCCACTTCTGATGTACTATTAAATTTAGAATTTTTATGAACAATACTTTGTTAACTGTTTATTATACGTCTTATAAATAAATAATATAATAGGTAAATAAATAATACATTATTTTAATTATTAATTAGAAATAACACTTACAATAATAATAATTGTATGAAATAATTTTAATGATTTGTTTAAAGTATTAGATCACGAGATCAGGATTGTATATGAAACTGATTTGTATTGTCACCCCTGTTCTTTTGGATTTCTGTAGTATGTGTGGTTTTGTTTTGTGAGATGTCAGAAAGTAAGACCGGAGTTTGAATTGAGTTTGTTTGATTGAAGCAGCGTTTGAACTGGTTCTGGTTGTGTCAGCTGTGGTTAGCGGCTGGTCGTTACACTAGTTAGTGGCCTGTATTCATCTCTCTGGAGTCTGTGGCGTCCGTCATGCACCCTAATGAGGGCTGGAGGCACAATGGCTCTGCTTATACACACACTGATCCGCAGCGGCACACCGAGCAAACTAATATTCACTCTCCGCTCTGTTTCTGCCTGCATTATTAAGTCATTCTGGGCTGAGATGTGAAGTTCAGTGCTTGATAGGGTTGTGATGATGTCTTAACCATGACTAATGGTACAGTACTAGTTAAACCATTATGATGTTGTAAATGTCTGTTCTGTTGTTGTATTAGTTCTTTAGAGTTTACGCTATGTTATTATTGTTTTTAATATAATTTTATTTTAAATATAGAATTATATTGATGCATATTGTGTCTGTGTTTGTCAGCAATGTTACATATAATTTATGTGTGAACAAGGAGTGTTTATTTTAAGCCCTTTAACTAGTCACCTTTTCACATTCAAATAAAATAGATTATAAAAAAATATTTTTTTTTTACTAATTGTTTAAATTGAAGTACTAAAGTACTAAATAAAAAAAAAATAAAAAAAAAATAAAATAAAACTAATAAATAAAAAGGTATAAATATTATGCAGTCATACTTAAAAGAATAAAATGACAAAAACATACAGCAAAATTGTATTTTTGAAATTAAATGAATAAACTGAAATAAAAAGAATGAATATATAGACATGAAAAACACAAATTTAACAACTGAAAACATAAAACATGAAAACATTAACAAAAAAAATAAGTTAACAAAATTAAAAAAATTTTTAAAACAAAATAAAATATTTTCAAACTAAAAAAATGGTTAGCAAAAATGAAAGAGAAACAGAAAATATAGAAATAAATTAACAAAAAATTAAAGAAAACTAAATCTGAAATTGAAAAGTTTACACAAATATAACTTTTTAAAATAAAATTAAACATTTTTTAACAATACAATTAACAAAACATTAAAGAAAATAATCTAATTCAATATTAACAATAACAGTAATAGTCTATTAATGCTAATAAAACAGCACTGCTTTAAGACTGACCTCTATTTAATTTGAGTAACATGTATCACTGTTGACCGTGTTTGCTCAGAATCTGCTTTTGTAAAGATCTGAGCTGTTCTTTTGGTTTTTATATTTAGAAAGCAAATCGAATGTGTATGGGAAAGTAATCTGAGAGATTTTTTTAGTTCTTCTGCAGGAGCTTGGGAAAACATTTGTGGTGACCGGAGGAGTATTTTAGTCTCTCGTGTTGGTAATACTAGAGATCTCTTCCAAAACTAGTGAGCTATTGAATTAAAACATGAAAAATTCAAGCAGAAAGACTAAAATCGTATTTTCTGGTAAAATGAGTAAATCTTTGGAAAATCATCTTTTACGATGCAGATGCAAGATACTTGTATTTTTTTCCAAATTCTACCACAGCATTGCATGCAACAATCATTTTAGTTTTCATTCAAGCACTCTTTTTTTGTGAAAGTGTTTCATGCATGCATGACAGTTGCATGCATTTTTCCCAGTTGTGCATTTAGGAGAGGGAGGAAGGTTTTGGAGCTTGCCTGAAGTTTACACAGCAGATCTGCTGCGACATTCAGGCCTAAATCTGAGTGCTTTATGAGTGCATTCACAGACTGATCAGTCAGGAAATACCACTGAACAGCTCAGTGAACAGCAGCGTAATGCAAGGAGACACTAAAGACCTGCGTTAATCGAGTCCCTGATGAGGTCTGAAGGGGAAAGAAATGACCAGTGTCACGCAATCTGGAAAGTGCTGGGAAAAAAGTTCTGGTTGCATTAACGTTTTAATAGCGTATCTTTCTTTTTTGCCTTCAACAAAGAAAAGAGCAAAATTAAAAAAGCGTCTGGGTTTTTGACATGGAATACTAATTTTTTTTATAAATATTATGCATGCAGATTTTATGATCTGCTTGGATTGTTTTGGCTTTTAGAAATTAATTAATCACACTTTAGGACCATTTATGCTTTACGGCATTGAAATGATAGGATTGTTGTTTGTTCTGTTTTATTTTTCTATATGTGACCCTGGACGACAAAACCAGTCATAAGGGTCAGTTTATTGAAATTAAGATTTATACATCATCTGAAAGCTGAATAAATAAGCTTTGGATTGGACAGCATTTTGAAAATTTGAGAAAATCACCTTTAAAGTTGTCCGAATTAAGTTCTTAGCAATGCATATTACTAATTAAAAATTATGTTTTGATATATTTATGATAGAAAATGTACAAAATATCTTCATGGAACTTGATCTTTACTTAATATCCTAATGATTTTTGGCATAAACGAAAAATCGATAATTTTGACCCATACAATGTATTGTTGGCTATTGCTACAAATATACCTTATGACTGCTTTTGTGCTCCAGGCTCACAAATATTGATTTGTTGTGCTGTTATAAGCTCATCTGTTCATGATATTTGTTGATAGTCGATGTTTTTGGGGTTTGTGTGTGAAGTGTTGAAATCGGCGTGATATCAAATATTAAACATTTTAATTGCTGTATTATCACATTATCACTGTATTATCGTTTTTCAGAAGCAACTATTGTGAAGTTATCTTAATTTTAAAAGTCATAAAACACATTTGTGAATGAAATTATGGAAAATAAAATGTATTTTATATGGTAATTGATTATTTGATGAACCAGAAATGTACACTAACGTTTGGGGTCGCAGTTTTTATTGTTTTTAAAAGAAGTCTTTTCTGCTCAGCAAGGCTGCATTTATTTTATGGAAAATACAGTAAAAATTGTGAAATATTATTGTAATTTAAAATAACTGTTTTCTATGTGAATATATGTTAAACTGTAATTTATTTCTGTGATGCGCAGCTGTATTTTCAGCATCATTACTGCAGTCTTCAGCGTCACGTGATCTTCAGAAATCATAATAATATACTGATTTGCTGCTCAACAAACATTTCTGATTATTATCAATGTATCAATGTTTGTGGAAACCGTGATACATTGAAATAGAATTCTTTTGTAACGTTATAAATGTCTTTACTGTCACTTTTGACCAATTTAATGCATCCTTGATGAATAAAAGTATTCATTTCTTTTAAAAACAAAATTCTACAGACCCTAAAGATTTAAACAGTAGTTTATATATCGTTTCCTTGAGAGTCATTTATTGTCTATTGACTGTGTCTTCTGTTCTTTTTTTGTTCTTATGGAAACTCTTTCCTGTCCTGATGTGCTGCTGTCGTCTCTTCACGCTCAGGAAACAGCCAAAGGTAAGATGAAGGTTACCTTTTGTTTATCCCATATCTTTATGTGCATATTAATATTTAAGCAAATGTCTTATTACATCCATACGGTTGTGAATCACTTAATATTCCGTTGCATGTTTTACATCTCATCTGAATCCTGAGGTGGACTGAAGCAGCTCAGCTTTACTTGATTCTCCATCAATCATGTTTTTAGTAAAATCAGTGGGTCTCAAATCTGATCATCAGGATCTTCTGAGGAGCGTTTATTTATTTATTCATCTCTCGATCAGCATTGCATTGCATTATATGTTTGGATCATTTCAATCTCATCTTACTAAGACATATTATTGGAGATATAGAGCGACAACTGATATTTAGATCATTTTATGTCAGTATCTCACTGATTTACATTACAACCATCATAATTTTATCATGTAAATATCAGCATCTGCAGCAAATTGCATATTTTTACTTCAGTGTTACTTTAGTATCATTGAATTACTATGAATATTTTGATTTTATTTTTATATATTTTTTAGTAATTTTGTTGTGTGTTTTTGTTATTTTTATTTATTTATTTAAATAAATTATTGTTTCCGTTTTAGTTATTTTAGTGCATCAAGTTTTGACAAATATTGCAACTAGCTGAAATAAATTATTTTTTATAAATATATATATATTTGTTATTTTTATTTTATTTTTTAAAATAAATTGTTGTTTCGGTTTTAGTTATTTTAGTGCATCAAGTTTTGACAAATATTGCAACTAGCAGAAATAAATAATTTTTTTTTATAAATAATTTTTTTATTAATATATACATACACATATACATATATATATATATATATATATATAACTGATTTTTAGTTTAATTAATATATTATTTTAGTTGACATTTTTTTACTTCAATTAACACTTTTTTGTAGTTAATTTAGTTTCAGTTTTAGTTAACTGTAATAAACTGAGCTGTATTCTCTCTATATCAGATTATATGAGCCATAAAAGCCTGATGCATCAGATATGACACTCAACATAAAACACATATGCAAACTCGGTTCACTAAACTATTGCATTTCCAGCTTTTCACATGAAAGTGTTTCCACATGTGGTCAGAGTCGCGATTCATCTTCCGGCGAGCGTCTGTGTGAATGTGTCAGGCCTCTGAGATCTCGTGAACGTCCACAAAGAGCTGCGGAGACACACACAGACCCAGTGTACAGCAGTCAAAGCTGCATTGTTGCTGCTCGCTGCCACCAGACTAATGCTGAGAGACCCGCTCAGAAACTCCAGTGCACATTACTGGAAAGCATTTCTTTGCTTGCACACGTTCAGTTGCTGCAGCATTTTAGCACAAAAACCTGCGTTTTATTTACAAACTACTCAAAATTCAGTTAAGTCCAGCTCTGTCTGTCATGCATATTTAAATTAAGCCATCAGCATTCATTTTAATGCAAATACGGTTATTTTCTGTGTAAATTACATTCATTAGAGATTGCACTTCATTCACAGAAGTCAGTGATACAGTATTTCTCGGCTTCAACTGCTGTTTATATATTTAAAAAAGTAAATAAATGAATGCTTTTCTTCATCAAGGATGCATTAAAATGATCAAAAGTGGCAGTAAAGACATTTATAATGTTACAAAATATTTTGGTTTCACATAAACACTGTTCTTTTGAACTTTCTATTCATCTGTGAATCCTGAAAAATAAAATGTTTCCACAACTGTTTTCAACATTGATAATAATCAGAAATGTTTCTTGAGCAGCAAATCAGCATATTAGAATGATTCCTGAAGATCATGTGACTCTGAAGACTGGAGTAACGATGCTGAAAATACAGCTGTGCATCACAGAAATAAATTACAGTTTAATAGATATTCATGTAGAAAACAGCTGTTTTAATTTATTTCATAATTTTTACTGTATTTTTGATCAAACAAATGCTGCCTTGGTGAGCAGAAGAGACTCAAAAACATTAAAAACTCTGAATTATCCCAAACGTTTGAATACTAGTGCATTAACTCTGAATGTGAAAAATCAGCTGATTAATCATACAGACACATGCATCTCAATAAATATTAAAAAAAAAAACACATGGAAGATTGTCAGAATTAAGTTTCAAGATTATTCAAGTTTATTACATTTTTAAAGCACATTTAAAACAGTGAACAAGGCGGAAAAAAAAAACATCCAAACTTAATAATGTAATATCTTATGCAAAATTATCTGAGTTTAGTCTAATTAAGTCTGTAATTTAATCTAATTAAGTCTGATTTTATTTATAATGATTTAATTTAATTAATAAATAATTTTCAGATTTATTCTTGAAAAGGGAGTGTGTCGGCAGTGAATTTGATGAACTGTTTGTCATGGTTTGCTGTTGTTTCCACTCTTCAGACTGAGCGTTTTCACTCTCTGTTCTTAATCAGAGCACATTTGGGTCAGTCTGATTTCACAGATGAGAGAGTCTGTCTGTTGCCCAGTGATCTCTGGAGACGGTGAGAAAACTCATGCGCTCATAAAACACGAGCGCCGCCGACACAACACGCTATAATACAGAAAAACAGCTCCTCCTTTCCCATATAAGACCAGTTTAAAAAGTTATGGGAAAGTAAGACATGCATTCATGCAATCTTGAAAGTATAATATCTTTGTATTAAATTTATTCTCAAATTTATTTGTTTTTTCAGTGCAAACCAAATTCATCTATCCCATCGAAATCCCTCGATTAACACTAATTTCTATAAGATAAATGAAAAATAGTATTTATACTGTATGCATGCATAGATACTCACATTAATACTCACCTATGTATATGCAGTATTTATACCTGTGTGTATGTAATACTGATATTAATAATAATATTATACCAGTATGCGCACATAAGGTAATAAGAAGTAAAAAAACAATCAAATAAATTAATCAAATAAAACTATATGTAAATTGATCTGGTTTTCCATGCAATCTTAAATATACGTGTATTATTAGTAGTAGTTTTTTTATTAGTTTTTCAATGCAAATCTAATTTTGACCATTCATTTTTGTTAGTTATATATATATATATATATATATATATATATATATGCCAATATATATGCAAGCACACATGATAAGAAGAAATGAAAAATAGGTAAAATAATAATAGAAATAAAATAAATATAGAATAAATAAAAATCAATCAAATTAATGAATTTTTTTTAAATTAATTTAAAAATTAACTTTAATTGCAAATTATTATTATTATTATGTGTATACCAATATATGCACAAACACAATATAAGAAGTAAAAATAGATAAATAAAAAATATAAAATAAATACAAATCAATAATATTAAATAAAAAATAAAAAAATGTTAAAATATTAAAAATTAAATTAATTGCAAATTATTATTATTATTATTACATATATATCAATATATGCACAAACACTATATAAGAAGAAATAAAAAACAGATAAATTAAAAAAAAATCAATAAAATTAAATAAAAAATAAAAATTAGTGATTTAAATGTAATAATAATAATAATAGTAATAATTAAAAAAAAAATCGTTTGGCATCCATTTAGGGTTTAAAAGGGAAAAATTCAGGCATTACATAGAACGATCAGAATAATGAATCGAGGGGCGCCAGATCTTTAAAAAATGTGTTTTCAATCCTCTTAACAAGTATATTTTCAAAGTGAAGATGAGACATTACACCCCTGATCCACTGAATGGAATATAATTCCACTGGAAGATTTAGCTGATTTTGGAACAAGACAAGACTATAAAACACATCTGATTTTTAATATCTTATGCAACGCTGCTTCTGAGGGAAATGTGTCTTGTTTTAAGAACATTCAGATATTCTATTGGAAAACTAGGCGAACATTAATGTCTTCTCATGCATTAACAGTTGTGTGTTGTTTGGTGTGAGATGAGGGAGGCCTGTGTCCCGTCGCTCGGGAAACACGGGTCACCAAAGCAGGAATTCATTCCTCCGTCTCCAGATTTATGTATCTAATTAACGGCGTCTTGCAAAGACCGTTGCTGTACACAAGCGCCGTAAGAATGTCTCTCGGGAGAAACCGCATCACATCACTCTCGTGCTGTTCTTTTACACCTCAGGACACTTGAGTTTTCAGTTTGCTTTTTATGAGAAATGAAAACAGACTCAAGTGAGTCAATAGCTGTCATGCATTTATGAGTCTAAAGCTAAAAATGAACGCAGAGCAGCTCAGAATTGACTTGACTTCACATTGAGATCTCTGACTTGTGATTGCAGACTAGAAAGTAGAGATTGTTGAGATCTCTTCTGATTCTCTGAAGGAGACACATGAGGCTTTTCTCAGGAGAAACAGCTGAGATGCAGGAGTATATTATGTATAGGAAGTATATTAATATTTATGCATTTGGCAAAAAGACATACATTGCATTCAGGATTTGCATTTGATCAGTTCATGCATTCCCTGGGAATCAAACCCATGACCTTAGCGTTGCGAGCATAAAAAAAGTCAATATGAAATGCATTTTGCAACCCATTTTACTTCCATAATGAGATGTAATTCTGAATGAAACAGGATATTTAGTGATAAAAGGGAGGATAGGAACATTAATATTAATATTAGATGAAAAACCTAAATTTAAAATTGTTGCATTGGCAACTAACTGAAAAAAACAAAACAAAAAATCATTTAATTTGAAGTATTAGAATTTCTAAAATGGAAATTAAAAATACTAGGGATGCACCAATATTAAAAATTTGGGCTGATACCGATAACCGATAATTCTTCACACATGGAAGCCGATAACCGATATGTTGCCCGATAAATCAAAAATCCAATTTTTTAATATAATTTTTGAGAGCCTGATTACAAAAAAACGTCTCACCATTAAAATCCATTAAACACTTCAACATAAATCAAACATAAAGTAGCCTTACAAATAAATAAAACTTAAATAATGCAAACAAGTCACTGGACAACATTACTTAACATTACATCATGTGCCATGGATAAATTAAACGGAATAGCCTCTGCACTGACAATTCAATTATTTTCATTAAACCATGTTATTGATGAAAATAATAAGAAAAATAAAAGTGGTGGTTATTATTCATATATCAATGATTTTGAAAAAGAAGTATGTTAAAGTAATACCACTGTTTCAATAGCAGCATGCAGTTTTAGCGCCGCTGAAGAGCTGAATGAACACCGGTAAACTGAAGCGCTTATTATTTATACAACATAATATAATATTAGAACTTACATATGCACAAAAAGACGCAAATGCGCAAGATCTTGAACTAAGATACGCGCTAATAGGATGTGACGCGCTCTTGGCTTATTCCGCAACAATGCGCTGAAACACGACAAATTAAACCAAAGAATTCACAACGTTTTATTATAATAGTGTTCTCATTATGATATTACAGTATATATATATATATGATAGTCCCAATCATTGTTATTAATGTTGTGCATATGTTGGTTGGTGTTAAGCACATGTGAGGAGTTATTAGTGTGGTATTCTGATTGGTTGTGTTTGAAAAAGGAAATCAAGATACTTCCTGTTAGATTGTTGTGTGTTACATGGAGAACTGTGTTGTGTTTTGCAAAAAGTGTTACAAAACTTTGTTAATGAATGCTACAGCATACTGTAGCATTAACTGTAGTGATAAACTGTAATAAATACTGTAGTATACTTTACTTTTTACTACAGTAAACTGTAGTGTATTGTAGTATAATAAACCCTATAGTTGTAGAAAACTTAGTGCAGTATTGGGTAAAGTCATTTTTTTATATTACTATAGTTGTTATATTACCACGGCAACTATAGAATTACCACAACAAATGAATTCAAGTATTTTACTCTAGTATATACTATAGTATTTACTATAAATTACTATAGTATTTTTTCGTAAGTTTCAGAAATTGTGTGACAAGTAAAGATTTTGTGCGTAAGCAGTTTGGAAAAAACTTTCTTATTAATTTCCAGTTAGTAATTTTAGCTCTTCAGCTTAAACTTATTTCAGTTAGCTGTTGAGGCAACATTTCTAATCTCCATTTAGCTTTAGATTTTCCATCTAATATTTAAATATATTTTTTAAATCATGCAAAACCCTTTATAAACTGATGCTTTGATATTAGCCTGATGCTCTGAGAGTTTCCCAGTGTGTTCAGGACAAGCGGCATCATGTTCTGTGTGTGTGTGTGTGTGTGTGTGTGCTGTTAAACACTCTTTTGTCCGTGTGAGGCTGGATGTAAGGCGTGTCCTAACTTGTGTGTGTTTGTGTGTCTGCAGGTGTTCGCCTTTGACCACTGCTTCTGGTCCATGGATGAGTCCAACATCCCGAAGTACGCCGGTGAGTCAGGCTTTCACACTCACACCTCAGCCATGATTATGGATTATATTGGATATTGAAATATGGAAAGCCCTGGGAATGACATGGACACACGAAAGAGACGATCCCAAGGGTGGGATCTGAGAACAGCTCTGCCAGATGCTGGTCCAGACTAGTTCAGGCTCGGGACTGGTTTTGCTGGTTTACTGTGGAAGTCTAAAGCCTCAGACAACATGCACTGACCATCTGATGCAGATCGCACACAAAACTGGAAATTCTATCAATATTAAAAAAAGAAAACAAATAAATAACAAATGCAGATAACAAAATTACTAAAACCTGAATTAAAATGAAAACTAAAAAAATAAAATAAAACTATTACAAATAGTTATCAATTAACAGTTTTAATTTTTAAAATATTGAAAAACAAATCTGTACATTTGAATTTGTTAATTGGATTAAAATGATCATTATCATTACTATTATTATTATTCAATCTTATTAGAGCTTTAAAAAATGCATTTTCTATCCTCATGAAATAATTATACTTACAATATTAATATTAGGTGAAAAACTTGAAATTGTTGTGTTGGCAACTGCTGGAAATAAAAGATGTGCTAACATGTTGACATACTAATCAAAATAACAAAAGTTCGTAACAAAATTATTGAAGCTAAAACAAATTTTAAAAAATGAAAGCTAAATAGAAATAATAAAACAATTAAAATAACAAACACATAACAAAAGTACTAAAACGTAAATAAAAATGAAATAGTTAAACGAAATGAATGGAAATAAAATTACTGAAACTAAATCTGAAATTGAAATCAGTTGAAACTAAATAGAAATATTAAAAAATAATAAAAATAAAAGCAAATAAAAGTACTAAAACTGAAATAGAAATAAATTAAATTTAAATAGAAATAATAATAAAAATTAAAATAACAAACACATAAAACTACTAAAACGTAAATAAAAATGAGATAGTTAAATAGAAATGTTTTTAAAAAACTAATGAAAATAAAAAGACTGAAGCTAAATCTGAAATTAAAATCAGTTGAAGCTAAATAGAAATAAAAAAATAAATAAATAAATAAAAGCAAATAAAAGTACTAAAACTGAAATAAAAATAAATGAAAGCTAAATAGAAATATTTAAAAAAAAAAAAATAAAATAACAAAATCACATAAAATTACAAAAACAAGCTAAAATTAAAATGAAAACTAAAAAAAAAAGAAGAAAAAAAAGCTAATTACAAATATTAATAAATGTTTATAAATATTAAAACAAAACTCAAACCTAAAACAAAACTTTCAAAGATTTGTTGCCACAAACTTTGGCAACTTCCTAGTTCTTCCTAGAAATCATTATTAGTAATTATTAGCACCGACCAATCAGACTGCAGCTGGGGATTTGTCGGTATTTTTATGAAGCAGTGCACTGACGCTGTTCCTCTGTTTAAGTCTGTCAGAATAAAGCCGGCTGATAAACGCTCGACTAGTGAACATGTTCTCACACGGACGGTTTGTGCTGGTGTCCTGTCATCTGTCATCTCACAGTCTAACGGATATAAAGGTGTATTATGAGTCTGATATTGACTCGTGTAGACAGATCGGTAATTAAAGGCTTTTAGGAAAGATGATGTGCAGTTATAAGGTTTATACAGGCCTGTACGGAAGCATACAAACTCATTAAAACATTCAGTAAAGTTAATGATGGATGCATTGGGAAATTCCACATTTTTGTCCATGCACTTTACTTTTCTGAAGCTATAAGTTTTTAAAAGCTTTTTTGATTATATTTTTGTTTATTGGAGTTAATATGTGAATATGAATGTTTAGTTAATAATAATAACCCTGGTCTGCCTAGCGACCACTCAGATAAACTTTATAAATTCTCTGTGTTAAATCAAGTGAATGGAAAATGTAATTGCTTATCGCCCAATTACTGGTTGCTCAAACAGGGTTAATGGTTTGTGACAGCAACAAAAGATCTCCGGTCTGAAGGTTTTCTGTGCATTAAATGCATGAGCTGCATCAGTGCACTGTGTAAAACGCTGCAGGTCCAGCTTTATTTAGCTTTTCACACAGCTGCCTGATTCAAACACGAGAAGCGGAGGGTGAACACGTTCAGAACCGCTGATTTCACAGAATTTTCTGGGAGGCATTTGCTTTCAAAAGCAAGGAAATGAGAAACGTGGAGACTTCTCAGAAATAATGCAGAAAACTAAGTGGAATATTCACTTCTGCTCAGGGTTTTTATTCTTAGCTGAAGTTGTAAGTGTTTTTTTTTTTTTTTTAATATTATGAATAAAATATATTATTAAAAAATTGTGAAATAAATATTAAATGAGAATTTTAAACAAAAATTAGAATTAGTTTTTATTTTTATATTTTCTGTTTTCATTTTAATTTGAGTGCTTTTGTTGTTTTTATAAATGTTTTAATATTTCTGTTTAATTTCATTTTAATTTTCATTATTATTATTTTAGTTATTTTAGTACTTCAGTTTAAACTTATTTTATTTCAGTTAATTGCCAGTGCAACAGTTTTAAGTTTTTCATGTATGTTGTTCTCATAATATAAATTTTTTGTCATTTTTATTAGTTTTTTTCTTAATGCCTTTTTTAATATTTTTTATTATTATTTTCTTTTTTTTTAGTTATTTCAGTACATCAAGCTAAATTAGATGAAAATGAGAAATTTTGCAACTATCTGAATTTTTTTTTATATTTTAAATTTCAATATTAATAATATCTAATAATATGTTTATTTTTTATTATTATTTTATTAATGAAAATGTTTTTTTTATGGTTTTAGTTTTAGTTACTTGAAACTAAACCTGCTAAAGAGTTAAGTACATAACTAAAATTATTAAAACTGAAATAAAAATACATTTATTAAAAAAATACAAGCTGTAAAAGCTTAAAAAATTAAACAAATAGATAAACAGAAATCTTAAAAAACAAAAATTGGTAAAAATGCTGAAAGCGCTTAAAATTACTAAAATGAAAATGAAAATTTTAAAATAAAAATTAATTAGTAATTAGTAATTATATCAATAAATATTATGAATAGAATATAAATAATACTAAAATAACACTTGTTCTGCTTGTAAATGTCTAGTTTACTTGCATCAAAGTCCCATTTTTGTATTATATATATATATATATATATATATATATTTTTGGAAGGGGTTTCTATTTAAGTGCGGTGTTCGGCGTGTTAAGGCTGTGTTTGTGATGATTGCGTGTGTTTGTTCTGCAGGTCAGGAGGTCGTCTTCAAGTGCCTCGGGGAGGGAATACTGGAAAACGCCTTTCAAGGATACAATGCCTGCATCTTTGCCTACGGACAGACAGGTTCGGTTATTACATCCGTTTGACTGAAAGACGTCAATAGATGCTCATTCTTTGTCATAAGAGCACCGGTAATTTCTCTGAATAGACCTGCAAGACGTTAACAAGCAAGTTCACAGTAGAAAAACACACCAGGGATTTCCTCTCTTTAACCTGAACCTCACCTAAACACGTCCAGATCACGTTTCACCGCAAGAAAATAAAGTTATATTTTGCGTTTTTTGCCTTTTTTTTTTTGACAATCAATGCACATTTGTCCCCTCAAATTCTCATTGGTGCGATTTGTCCAGATGTTTTTTGTTATTATTCTCAATGATAATTCTTCTTAGACAAGTAAAAAAAAAAATTATCGTAAAATCTTAAAAGCAGATTCAACTTGATTTTTTCAGTTTTTTTGTTTTTTTTTGGTCTTCAATGTTTAGACTAAGAGTTGAAAAAGAGATAAATTGTATTTTGTTTTTTTATTAACATTAAAATAATTTTAAAAGAAAAGAAAAACAAAGATTAAATTTCTGAAACATGAAAAATGTGTTTTTATTTTTGTTTATTAATTATTTGTATATAAAGAGAAATTTTACATTTTATCTTTTTTTTCTAATTTTAGCCATCATAACCAAATTAAACCTGTTTTTTATTCATTTTTGTCTCAAATGTTTAAAATAAGAGTTGAAAAAAAGTTAAAATGTATTTTGTTTTTTTTCTTTACATAAAAATAATTTTAAAATAAAGTGTATTTATTTTTTATTTACTTTATTTATTTGTAAATGAAGATAATTACATTTTACATTAAATTTGTTTTATCATTTATTTATCATAAAATGATTTTTATATAGATTAAACCTGAACTTTTTTTGATTGCATTTTATTTATTTATTTTTTACATAAAACAATTTAAAAATAAAAGAAAATTAAGACACATCAAAGTTCTGAAACAGTATAAAGGTGTATTTATTTTTATTTATTAATTATTTGTATGCAAAGAAAATATATTTTGTCTAAACATTTTTCAAAAAGCAATAAACAGAACAGAAAAAAAACATTTTTCTTATTTTATTACTTAAATAATAATAATATAATTTGTATGTATCTTTAAATTATTATGTTATTAATTATTTTAATAATTATTTACATTTAATTATTTTTTAAATTATTTATTTATTTTTATTGTATTATTTTAAATGATTCTGTATTGCACAGGCACCTCACCTGAAAATCACCTGTAATGATAACTGAAAGCAGAATTAAATTCAAAAGCAGAATAGCATTAATAAGAGTCCGGTGTGTCATATGGTCTGTGGGTGAATGTGACCCTGGTGCACAGAAGCAGCACAGCTATATTTGTAGCAATAGCCAACAATACATTGTACGTGTCAAAATTTTCAATTTTTCTTTTATGCCAAAAATCATTAGGATATTAAGTAAAGATCATGTTCCATGAAGATATTTTGTAAATTTCCTACCGTAAATATATCAAAACTTCATTTTTGATTTGTAATATGCATTGCTAAGAACTTCATTTGAACAACTTTAAAGGAGATTTTCTCAATATTTTGATTTTTTTGCACCCTCAGATTCCAGATTTTCAAATAGTTGTATCTCAGCCAAATATTGTCTGATCCTAACAAACCATACATCAATGGAAAGCTTATTTATTCAGCTTGTTACGATAAGCTTGGCAATAAGCTTATTTATTATTATGAATCTCAGTTTCAAAAAATTGACCCTCATGACTGGTTTTGTAGTCCAGAGTCACAAACATGAATCTGATATATTTCTCCGTGCATGAACAGAAAGCGTCTGTGTTTTCAATCACAGTCTTTCCTCCGCAGACGCAGCACATTGTCTGTTTCCTCTGCCTTCCTGTGCTTGTTCTCAGGCCGGTGTTTCGTTCTTCAACACATCTGTTGGCTGAGATAATCACCTGTGTTAAATGTCTTGTGTTTGATCGACAGGCTCGGGGAAATCCTTCTCCATGATGGGCAACGGAGAGCAGCCGGGCCTGATCCCCAGACTCTGCTGCTCGCTGTTCGAGAGAGTCTCCAGAGACCAGAACGAGACCCAGTCCTTCAAGGTGGAGGTTTCCTACATGGAGATCTACAATGAGAAAGTCCGAGACCTGCTGGATCCCAAAGGGTGAGCGGATTCAATGCACTTCACAGGCACAGTTCTTTTTTCTTGCAATTGTTTCTTACATAAACTCAGAATTGCTTATATGTGACCCCGGACCACAAAAACAGTCATGAGGGTCATTTTTTTTAAAATGGAGATTTATGCATCATCTGAAAGCTGAATAAATAAGCTTTCCATTGATGTATGGTTTGTTAGGATCGGACAATATTTGGAAAATCTGGAATCTGAGGGTGCAAAAAAATCTAAATATTGAGAAAATCACCTTTAAAGTTGTCCAAATGAAGTTCTTAGCAATGCATATAACTAATCAAAAATGAAGTTTGATATATTTACAGTAGGAAATTCACAAAATATCTTCATGGAACATGATCTTTACTTAATATCCTAATGATTTTTTGCATAAGAGAAAAATTGATAATTTTGACCCATACAATGCATTGTTGGCTATTGCCTCAAATACACCTTATGACTGCTTTTGTGCTCCAGGCTCACATACATCACAGTCAGATTTGTGAGATATAAACTTATAAATGCGAGATTGTCTGAATTTTGACATAAAAAGCCACAATTAATTTTATTTTTAATTCCATTACGGAAACAAACAAAAAAAAGAATTGTGAGATGTAACCTCAGAATTTTCAGAAAAAGGTAACAATTCTGAGTTTGTATCTTGCGATTCTGAATTAAAGTTTATTTCACACAATTTTTTTTTTTTCATAATTTTTCTGAAATGTCAGAATCATGCGATGAAAGTGTTACAATTACCTTTTTTATTTTTTAATTCTGTGGCAGACTTTCAAGGAAACAGAATTGAAAGATGTCCGAATTCTGAGAAAAGGGTCAAAATTCTGAGTTTATATATCAAAATTCTAACTTTTTCAGAATGGCAACTTTATATCTTACAATGTTACATTTTTCTCAGAATTTCAAGAAAAAAAGTCAAAATGACCCTTTTTTATTTTTAATTCTGTGGCAGTAACAAAAAAACAGAATTGCAAGATTCTGAGGAAAGAAGTCAGAGATGCATGATATAAACTTGGAAATTTGGAATTGTAAGAAAAAAGTCCAAATTGTGAGCTAAATTGTGGTGGAAACAGGCTTTCATAGTCAAGTGGCGCTATTGAAAAGATCCTTCTGTTGTTTTAGCATTACATGTGCTTTCTTTCTTTACATTATTATTAGAATGGATTAATCTACTGCATGCCGTCTGATCAAGTAAGCGTCAGAATAACTGCAGTCATATCTCCAGATGAAGCAGCTCAGCTTTACTTGATTCTCCATCAATCATTTTTTTAGTAAAATCAGTGCGTCTCAAATCTGATCATCAGGATCTTCTGAGGAGCTTTACTCTCACTGTTCCTCAGCGGAGGAATGATCTTCATCTCACATCTTCTGAGGAGCGCTTATTTCTTCATCTCTCAATCAGCATTGGATCTTTCTAAGACATATTATTGGAGAGTGAAGACTGATATTTAGATAATTTGATTTCAGTATGTGCTCCACTGTTATAAAGATCTCATTAATTTACATCTGCAGCAAATTGCATATTTTTGCTCGGGTTTTTTCCTTCATATTCTCACTATATTGGAGTATATGAGCTATAAAAGCCTGATGGAGCAAATATTATACAAAACATAAAACACATATGCAAACTTTGTTATTTTTTTATTTTCTATTATATCTTTGTCTGAAGGTTCACTGAACTGTTCCATTTCAAAACATTAGATTTTTCTGACTATTATTTGATATCTCAGGCGTGACAGGGTTAATATCATTAAATAAGATGGAAGTCTCGGTGAGTGTGTTTTGGTGATTTTCAGTGGTTGTATGAATCAGTTCTCCTCTAGAGATCCACATGACTATGACTGTGACCCGTCTGTGAATCTGCTCTCCTTTGAAAGCGGACGCTTGGAGCCCGTCTGCACCACCTAGTGAGAGTTTACTGCGCTGGCTTTCGCTCTCAGATGGGATGCCACTTTCACTTAACTATATTTTATGCTAGTAAAAATCTTCAATTTTTTTGTATTTTACAATTTTTGTTTTACGGTTTTAATTCTTTTTTTTTTTTTTGCCTTTATGAAATCTTTAGTGTTTTTTTTTTATTTTATTTTGCTATGTGCGATGTGTTTTTTTACTTTATTAATAGAACTGATTATTGTTATTAATTGAATTTGATATTATAATTTAATTATTATTATTCAATCATTTAAATTTTATAAATTTTATTTTATTCAAATGTTAATTTTGTTGTTTAGTTTAATCATTTAAAATGTTTTTTTATTTGATAAGAATGTATACATTTTCAGTTCTATTTTTTTTTCTTTTTATATCATTTAATTTTTAAAATTTTTACATTAATATTTAAATTTTTAATGTTTTCTGTTTTTATTTATAGTTACAATTTAATTAGTAAATTATTTAACGTCCTATTTTATGGCTTTCAAATGTTAATTTTGTTATTTAGTTTACATTTTTTAAATGTTTTTTTGTTGTTACAATTTTATACTTTACATCTTAATTCTGTATATTGTTTTTGATTTTTTTAATCAATAAATTTGTACATTTTGTCATTATTTTCTGCTTTTGTACTATAAGTTTTAATTTAGTTTTTTCTATTTAGTTTTTTTTTTTAGTTACATTTTATGCATTTTCAATTCAATTTTTTATTTATTTATTTTTAAACGTTTGACTTTGTTTTTTGCGCTGCATTTATTTAACATATTAATAGGTATAATTAAGTTAGTAAATAGGTTTTCTTTCTTTTCTTTCTTTCTTTTTTTCTCATTTTATGAAGTTGGGTTTGTCTCTGGGTTTGGCGAATCAAATCAAATGCTCTGCTCGAAGTTCAAAAAAGAGGATGATTGTGAATCCAGGGAACATGAATAACAACATAATGAAACTGTTTTCTCACACGTCTCGTCTCTCTTCTGTCCGTACAGGAGCAGACAGTCTCTGAAGGTCAGGGAGCATAAAGTCCTGGGTCCGTATGTGGACGGTCTGTCTCAGCTGGCTGTGATGAGCTTCGAGGTGAACATGACTCTTCTCAACCCTTACCAAAAAGTAGACAGTAAAGTTCAAGTATATTTTTAAGTATACTTTATGTACTAAGTATACAAATATCAGTGTACTAGTAGTATACTTCTATTTCAATACTCCTTGAGACTAAATTGGCCCACTTTCTAGTATATAAAAGTATACTTTTAAGTATATTTTAAGTATAACAGTAGTACACTTTGAGTACTAGTTTGCATCAATGTTTTTAGCTTGTACTGCAACTATACTAAAAGTGAACTTACAGGTATACTGATAGTTTACAAGTTAAATACTTGTTTAGTAGTTTTATACTGCAAGTATACTCGTAAGTTTTTTTGTCCCTATTTAGGTATTAATTTGTATATATTTTGTTATATGAATATGTGAACATACAAAACATCAAAAGAAAGAACAGGGTGTCTGCTTGTAAACAAAAACATTTTATTCTAGCTTCATGCATTGTTTTTTAAACACTTGAATGTAAGTTTCATAAATAAGGAAATAAACAACATTTTGAACAAAAAGCTGAAAAAGACTATGAATTGGATTCAGAATGATAATCAAAACTTAGATGGAGTCGACCAACACCCCAAAGCTTGACGATCATTATTACCTCTTCACTGGTTGACATTTTATTCCATAATGTTACACAATTTCAATGCAGATTTATGTCGGATGATCATGTTGGATTACATGTGGAAGTATCTGTTGTTTCGGTTTCTTCTTCACTTTTTTGAGAAATTCTGTACAGAAGATGTGTAATAGCGCCCCCTACCATATAACAATGAAAACACGGATTGTAGGAGCTCAAGTATAGCTCAAATATATTTAGACTTCGTCTAAGTCAAGTATACTTAAATGTCATTTTAAGTATATTCCTGAGAAGTACATAAAAAGTAAACTAAAAGTATACTTTCCTATATTTTTAAGTTTAAAAGAAGTATACTAATAGCACACTTGAATAAACTTCTTTTTCGTAAGGGAACTCTGTCACAATTGTTACATTGAAGTATCAGCTTTGTTTCAGATTTTTCTCCCAGAATTCCGTAGAACGCTTTTGACTGACAGTGTCATGTAGGCCTTATTCAGACAGGCAGAACAATCTGTAAAGTCCTTTGTTGTTCGAAACAGCAAAAAACATGTGAATTTACAAACCTAACGATCTTCTGATTAGAAATGTGTGTGCTGTCCAGATTGTCTCCACTTACAGTGAACTATTACTTTGTTGTTTGCAGTGATTTAGTTGCATGTTCTCTCTCATTTGCGCCTCCTGCAGGACATCGAGTCTCTGATGTCGGAGGGGAATAAATCACGCACAGTAGCCGCCACTAACATGAACGAGGAGAGCAGCCGATCGCACGCCGTCTTCAGCGTCATCGTCACGCAGACGCTGTACGACCTGCAGTCTGGGGTCAGGGTTATCCACATTTAAACCTGCTGTCTGGATTTAAACATGCAAATACTTAAGATTTTAAGATTGAACTATCATTGTGGTGATTAATATGTTACTGGCATGCTGTATTTTTAGCAGTAATTCTTTTAACTCTTACTGATGCAGTGCGTAGCTTTTTATTTTTTAAGCGACCTTGTCAGAAGACGTAACCATGTACATATTCCATTTTCTGTTGATATATACTGTATTTATTTATAGCATAAGTGTGTGTGTGTGTGTGTGTGTGTGTGTGTGTGTGTGTGTATACAAACACACACATACACACTCACACTTATATACATAAATACATATTGACATTTATTAATAGTCATAATTTAATGAGTAAATTACTTAATGTACTAGCTTTCAGTTTTTATTTGTTTATTATTTAGTTTAATTTAAAATAGTTTTAATTTATCATTTCAATCATTTTAAATTTACATTTTCAACTTTTTAAATCAATTAATTTTTACATTCTTTCAAACTGTAAATTTTTATTACAATATATATTTATTTGTATATAATTATATACAAAAACTTTAAGAATAACTTTATTTAACTTCACTAGTAAAAGTCACAGTAGACGTAATTTCTTTAGTGGTCAGGTTTATATCCATTTTTCTTGTCACTTACATCAGATTATCATTCTTAAATATGATTTAAACAGTGTAATCATTTTATTTGCAGTTCCTATTCAAGTTTTTATTCACAGTTTATGCTTGGCAAGTGTTCATTTTGGAGTCTGGTCATGATCTCAGACACACATGTTGTGCAGATTTAGGATGTTGTGTAATATTTTCTTTTATGTCTGTGTTTGTTTGTGTGTGTGATTGTGAACGCAGAATTCTGGTGAGAAAGTGAGTAAGATCAGTCTGGTTGATCTGGCTGGCAGTGAACGCGTGTCTAAGACTGGAGCCGCTGGTGAAAGACTGAAGGAGGGCAGCAACATCAACAAGTAAGACGTCTGCAGCCGGTCGCCATATTCAGACTTGCTTATAATACTCGAAAAAAATATATATATGTTGGCAGTTGTTGTATGCAGTCTGGGAAATTATGCTAATCAGGATAAAAGCAGCCACTAGGAAATTAATAAATAAAAGAATAAAGGGATCTTTACAAACCTGCTTGAATAAGTAAAGGAAATCTGTAATACTGTCGACTGTAATAGATGTTATATGAATGAACTGCATCGTGTAAAATTATGGATTTTGTGGTGTTTTATGTTGTTTGTGTAGTGTTTTCTGATGTCTCTGGTGTTTTCTGATGTTTCTGTGGTGTTTTCTGTTGTTTCTATGGTGTTTTATAATGTTTGTGTGGTGTTTTGTTATTTGTGTGGTGTTTTCTGATGTCTCTGTGGTGTTTTATGTTGTTTTGTGTAGTGTTTTATGTTGTCTCTGTGATGTTTTACTGTATGATCTTTTTTGTTGTGTTTTCTGCAGAGTGGTGTTTTACGTTGTTTCTGTGGTGTTTGTGGTGTTTTCTAATGTTTGTAGTGTTTTATTTTGTTTGTGTGGTGTTTTCTAATGTTTGTAGTGTTTTCTGATGTCTCTGGTGTTTTACGTTGTCTCTGTGGTGTTTAATGATGTTTGTGTAGTGTTTTTTTTTATGTCTCTGTGGTGTTTTATGTTGTTTGTGTGGTGTTTTCTGATGTCTCTGTGGTGTTTAATGATGTTTGTGTGGTGTTTTCTGATGTTTGTGTAGTGTTTTTTGATGTCTCTGTGGTGTTTAATGATGTTTGTGTAGTGTTTTTTTTTATGTCTCTGTGGTGTTTTATGTTGTTTGTGTGGTGTTTTCTGATGTCTCTGTGGTGTTTAATGATGTTTGTGTGGTGTTTTCTGATGTTTGTGTAGTGTTTTTTGATGTCTCTGTGGTGTTTTCTGATGTTTGTGTAGTGTTTTCTGATGTCTCTGTGGTGTTTTATGTTGTTTCTGTGGTGTTTTGTTGTGTTTTCTGTTGTTTTTGTTGTTTTCTGTTAGTGTGGTGTTTTATGTTGTTTCTGTGGTGTTCTGTGTTATTTGTGTGGTGTTTGCGTTATTTGTGTGGTGTTTTATGATGTTTGTGTGGTGTTTTATGTTGTTTTTTTGTTGTGTTTTGTGTTATTTGAGTGGTGTTTTATGATGTTTGTGTGGTGTTTTATGTTGTTTTGTGTTATTTGAGTGGTGTTTTACATTGTTTCTGTGGTGTTTTGTGTTATTTGTGTGGTGTTTTGTTATTTGTGTAGTGTTTTCTGATGTCTCTGGTGTTTTGCTGTTTATGTTGTTTCTGTGGTGTTTTATTTTGTTTTTGTTGTGTTTTCTGTTGTTTGTGTGGTGTTCTACGTTGTTTGTGTGGTGTATTTTGACGTTTGTGTAGTGTTTTCTGTTGTTTGTGTGGTGTTTTATGTTGTTTGTGTAGTGTTTTCTGATGTCTCTGTGGTGTTTCATGTTTGTGTGGTGTTTTATGTTGTTTTTGTTGTGTTTTCTGTTATTTGTGTGGTGTTTTATGAGGTTTGTGAGGTGTTTTGTGTTATGTGTGTGGTGTTTTATGATGTTTGTATGGTGTTTTGTGTTATTTGTGTGGTGTTTTATGTTTCTTTGGTGTTTCATGTTGTTTCTGTGGGGTTTTATGTTGTTTGTGTGATGTTTTATGTTGTTTTTCTTGTGTTTCTGTTTCTGTGATGTTTTATGTTGTTTCTGTGGTGTTTACTGATGTTTCTGTGGTGTTTTCTGATGTTTCTGTGGTGTTTCCTGTTATTTGTGTGGTGTTTTATGTTGTTTGTGTAGTGTTTTCTGATGTCTCTGTGGTGTTTCATGTTTGTGTGGTGTTTTATGTTGTTTTTGTTGTGTTTTCTGTTATTTGTGTGGTGTTTTATGAGGTTTGTGAGGTGTTTTGTGTTATGTGTGTGGTGTTTTATGATGTTTGTATGGTGTTTTGTGTTATTTGTGTGGTGTTTTATGTTTCTTTGGTGTTTCATGTTGTTTCTGTGGGGTTTTATGTTGTTTGTGTGATGTTTTATGTTGTTTTTCTTGTGTTTCTGTTTCTGTGATGTTTTATGTTGTTTCTGTGGTGTTTACTGATGTTTCTGTGGTGTTTTCTGATGTTTCTGTGGTGTTTCCTGTTATTTGTGTGGTGTTTTATGTTATTTGTGTAGTGTTTTATGTTGTTTCTGTGGTGTTTTATGTTGTTTGTGTGGTGTTTTGTTATTTGTGTAGTGTTTTATGTTGTTTCTGTGGTGTTTACTGATGTTTCTGTGGTGTTTTACGATGTCTGTGTAGTGTTTTCTGATGGTGGTGTTTTTTTGTATGTCTCCAGGTCTCTGACGACGCTGGGCTGTGTGATCTCGGCTCTCGCTGATCAGTCTGCAGGAAAAGGCAAGAGCAAGTTTGTGCCGTACAGAGACTCAGTGCTGACGTGGCTGCTGAAGGTGAGGATGATCATCAGAGCTCATTGAACACTGTTTAAATGTCCAGGGGAATCAAACTCTTTTCCTCTGCTTCTACAGGACAATCTGGGTGGCAACAGTAAGACGGCCATGATTGCCACCATCAGCCCGGCCGCTGACAATTACGAAGAGACGCTGTCGACGCTTCGCTACGCCGACCGAGCCAAGAGAATCGTCAACCATGCCGTGGTGAACGAGGATCCCAACGCCCGTATCATCAGAGAGCTGCGAGAGGAAGTGGAGAAGCTGAAGGTGCAGCTCTCACAGGCTGAGGTGAGCAGGGAATTATGGGAGATTATCTGAACTAAAGGCTACTGCTATGCTCTAATACAGGGTCTATTCATTGCCATGGACCCCCAAATACGATCATACTCCTGCTAGGGACCCCCATCCAAACATTTAAAAGGCGCTTATATATTTTAATGTATAAAGACCCATTAATATTATTTGGAAAATAATTTGTTTAGATTACATATGTTTTTCTACTCATCACAGTATTGTACTGTTAGCTGCATTATTTGTTTATTTATTGTTATTATTTTAAATCTACTTTTTTATTTATTTATGTATTGTCTATTTTTTATTTAGTTTTAGTTAACTTAAGTGAAATACTAAAAATAAAAATTTATTAAATCAGAAAATAGTCAAATTAAAATAATGTTAAAAATAAAAACAGTTAAGATAAAACATTTACTGTAATTTAATTAAATCATAAAAATCTAAACTTTAAATAAATAATTTTAAAATAAAAAAACTGTTTAAATGAAACAGAAATTATTTAAAGCATACAAATGTAAAATTTCAATAATTTAAAAATAAAAAGAGTCAAGATAAAACAGTACAAGATACTGTACAGTACTGTTAGCTGCATTATTTATATATTTAAATGTACTTTTTAAAAAATATTTTAAATCTAATTTTTATTATTTATTTTTATTTGGCTTTTATTTTATTAATTTAGTTATATTTTATTTTTTATTATTTATTCTTTTCTAATTTCTCCATGGACTCCCAAGCACTCCCTTGTTTTTTCCCAGCAAAGTCTATTTTTAATAATACTTTTCTTTTTGTACAGATTAAAGGTTTATTTATAATAGAAATTTCTCCCGCGTTCTCCAACGACTTTTTCACTGAGCTTCACAGACTCTGTGGTAAACCTCATGTGGAGCAGGGTTATTATTGTTAACTACAACTAAAACCATTTCATTTAGTTTAACTTGAAGTACAAAAATAACTGAAATAAAAAAATCAAATAAAAACTCTGTATAAATTAAAATGAATATGGAAAATATAAAAGTAACAAGCTAATTCAAAATATTATTAAAAAGTACAATAGGATATCACTGATACTAAAATGGGGAGCTGTTAATGATAATATTTGTTATATTGTGTCGGACAGTCGCTGAAGTCTCCGGAGCTGCAGGAGAAACTCCAGGAGTCTGAGAAACTCATTCAGGAGATGACGGTCACCTGGGAGGAGAAACTCAGAAAGACTGAGGAGATCGCACAGGTGACACACACACACACACGCACACACACACACACACACACACACACACACACACACACCCCCACCCACACACACTCATGATTGACAGCTGGCGTCTCGCTGTGATTGGTCTCTGCAGGATCGTCAGAAGCAGCTGGAGAGCATGGGAATCTCTCTGGAGTCGTCAGGGATCAAGGTCGGAGAGGACAAGTGCTTCCTGGTCAACCTGAACGCCGATCCGGCTCTTAATGAACTGCTGGTTTATTACCTGAAGGTACGCTGATCAAACACTGAGACGTCGTCAGTGAGGTTTGCATCACTGTTACTGTTACTCATTCACTCCCAGAGGACGGCTGCGAGGAGTGCTGATGCTTTTTAGTTTTTTGATGCATCTCAAGGGACACTTAAGGAATAGCTTTTTATGTCTGTTTTTCGAATGGACAAATAATTTAATATTTAATTTATGTTTTAAAATGTAGTTAAAATAATAAAAAAATAAATTCATAAAACTCTTGTTTTTTAAAAACATGAATGAAGCCGTTTTAAATATTGTATTTATTTTTCGTATTCTCACTACATTACTATACTTTTTATCTAAATGTATACTTCATTATTTATTTATTTAAATATAATTTTTATTATTTATTTATTATTTTAAAATAAATAATTATATACACAATATATTTATATTTATTTAAATATTATTTTATTATGTATTTATTATATAATATATATTATAAAATAAATATATAACAATTATTATATATATTTATTTTATTTATTTTATATATAATAATACATATTTATTTTACAAATATAGTATATAATATTATTTATATATAATTCTAAATATTTATTTTATTTTAATCTTTATTTTAGTTATTATTTATAATAAAATGGCTATTTATTTATTTTTAATGCAGTTTTATTTAGCTACATTTTAAAACATTAAATAAAAAGTTTTTTGTTTTTAAATATACCAATTAATTTCTCCATTTAAAAAGCTATTTATTTATTTCCATTTGTATGTTTGAATTATTAAATTGCTAACTATTTTTAAGTGTCACTCCATACTCCATGCCATGCACGACTACAATCAAAAATGTATTTGCAAACAAACTGAAATTGCATAACAGATGAATCATATCTAGAAGTTGCAGACATTGAAAATCCAGCTTAAAGGTGGTTTTCGGTTCAGTGAGTTGTTTAACCATCTGACCAATTCAGCCTGATTCATCCGATTCAGTCTATTCTCTCTGACTCAAAAGAACGATTCACAGATCTTGCATCACTAGGTCACAGTATATCCGTCAGCGCTGTCGAATGAGGTGCGTTAGCTCTGATAGAGACCAGTGAAAACAGCACCAACAGCAGGCCTTTGTGTGCCGCTGTGGAATTAGCATGCTAATGTGCCGGGAACAGCAGCGGTGTTTGTGTAACTCGGCCCACATGCAGGAAAACTCTTCAGTGCTTCCTCTGAGATGTTTGCTCTGCTTCAGGATCACACGCGTGTGGGAGCCGACACGTCTCAGGACATCCAGCTGTTTGGCATCGGGATCCAGTCTGAACACTGTGTGCTGGACGTCACGTCAGACGGAGACGTCACGCTCACGCCGGCCGACAACGCCAGGTAACACAAACCTGAGTGCCTTCAGTCATGTTTATTAACATGGAAATGATCTTACTTTTATAAATAATATAGTTTACACACTGTAAAAAAAAAAGTTGAGCCAACTTAAAATTTTAAGACAACAAACTTCAGCAGATTTTTGAGTTTTCTCAACTTGTCGTTTTAAGTTTATACAACAAAAATGTGAGAATCTCCCACAAAAACAAGTTGAGCAAACTCAAAAAAAAACATTTTTACCAGCTTCAGCAGATTTTTAAGTTCGCTCAACTTTTTTTTTTTTACAGTGCAGTTAAACCAACGTATGTAAAATGAAACAAAAATAATAATGACATAAAAAATATATATATAATACATTGTAACTGACAAATAAATTGATGGTAAAGTTATAAGTGAAAGAAAAAAAAACAAATAAAAAAAAAAATTCAAACTTTTTTTTTTATATAAAATATATATTTTTGTATTTAATATCTATAAATGTTTAATATATTTTTACATTACATAAAGCTTTGCAAATTACATAATTCGCATTACACACTTTAACCGCTTATAATTCTAAATAATTCTCATTAAGTTAATAAGTATCATTAATATTCTATTATAGGATTTATTAATATTTTATTTTTATATTTTCAGTTTACATTTTAATTTTAGTTAGCTTTAGTAAACTTGCTTTTTGTCATTTTTTATTATGTCATTGTCAAAATTAAATTTTTAAGTTTAATCATTTATAATTAAATACTTATAAATACTTCTAATTAAATTTTATAAATCATTTATAATCATGCTTTAGTAACTAGTAAAAATTAGAAATGTTGGCAACTAATTTTAAAAAAAATATATATATATATATATATATATATATTTTGTATTTTATTTTATTTCAATTATTGTAAATGTTTTTAGTTTTGGATAATAATAATAGCACTGATAAATCTGAATATTTCTGAATATAAAAATATATTTACACAATATCTGTATTCATTTTTATTTAATTTTTGTTAATTTTAGTACTTCAACTTAAACTAAATAAAATGAGAAATGTTGAGAAATAAGTTTATTATATTTATTTCAGTTATTGTAAATAATTTTTATTTTTAGATAACAACATATAAAATATATAGTATTTTAGATGCATGTTTATATTGCCCTGTTACTTGCAGTGGTTTGAGGTCTTGTGAGATATTGTAATGCTGTGCTGTTTGACGGTCGCAGGACGTGTGTGAACGGGACGATGGTTTACTCCAGGGTCCACCTGTGGCACGGCGATCGTATTCTGTGGGGAAACAACCACTTCTTCAGGTGAGCAGCAGGTTGACGCGCGCAGCGTCTCGTCTCGAGCTCAGACTCATCAGACTGAATCTCGTCCTCAGAATCAATCTCCCGAAGCGCAAGCGGCGCGAGCGACTGAAGGAGCCGGAGCGCGAGAGCTTGGCCGAGGCCGACCTGGAGACGGCGAGCCAGGCCTCGTCCGAACAGGACTACAGCTACGAGTTCGCACAGATGGAGGTCATGATGAAAGCGCTGGGGAGCAACGGTACACGCCTGACCTCTGACCTCTGACCTCTGACACCACACTGCATGATAGAACCTTCACTACATAACGTATGCCACAGTTTTAAATGCTGAGATGCTTCTCAATATCATTATATTGAATATAATACACATCTATACACCCCTATAACTAGATAAATTTAGCTTCTTGCATTCTCATTGCTGATTATTATGAAAATGCAATAAAAATACATAATTCAATTTTAATCATTCATTAATTATTTACATTTACCTGATTATCAAGTCTATACATCCCTATAACAACACAAATTTACCTGCTTGTATTCTTATTGCTGATTGTTATGAAAATGCAATAAATTAAATAATAGTTTAATTTTAATAAGTAACTTTAAAACAATTAAAAAAAGATTTAAAAGTACCTGATTATCTTGTTTAAAGCACAAACCAGTCAAAAACAAGTGAAAAAATCTTTAAAAGCAACACTTTTATTTTCTGTATATATTATTTGATAACAAACCCTAATATTATGCAGTTTCATCTTTAAAGTTGTCCAAATGAAGTTCTTAGCAATGCATATTAATAATCCAAAATTAATTTTTGATTTATTTACGGTAGGAAATTGCCAAAATATCTTCATGGAACATGATCTTTACTTAATATCCTAATGATTTTTGGCATAAAAGGAAATTGGATAATTTTGACCCATACAATGTATTGTTGGCTATTGCTACAAATATACCTGAGCTACTTATGACTGCTTTTGTGCTGCAGGGTCACATATTTTTTTTAATTTCATTTCAGCTTTATTTCAATTAACAAATTAGCCAAAAGTTATGTTATGATGTACACTATATTGCCAAAAGTAAAGGTTTGACTACTTTAGTAATTTCCACGAGAATAAATCTTAATGTTTAAGCATATAATGATATTCTCGGGAATTGTGTGCTTCTAATTTTATAGCAACAGTTTGTACAGAACCCTTTTCTATTCTAACATGACAATGCCACAGTTCTGGAAGTGCCTTTTTCTGGTCTAAAGAAGGGGGTGCCAATACTTTTGTCCATATAGTGTATGTACAAGTCTTTGGTGTTTGGTGATGAGTTTTTGGCTCAAGGTCTGCATTTAAAGTCACACCAGAGACCGTGTTCAGCTGCTTTCTGCAGACCAGCCAAGTTCTTCCACACCGACTCAATCAATCATTTCTTTTTGAACCTTACCTTGTACACAGAGGCATCGTCATGTTAGAATAGAAAAGGGTCCTGTCCAAACTCTTGCCATAAATTTAGAAGCACATAATTCCTGAGAATATCATTATAAGCTTAAACATTAAGATTTATACTAAAGTAGTAAAACCTGCTCATTAGAAGGGGGTGCCAATACTTTTGGCAGTATAGTGTATTTTAGTTTTAGTTGTATGATGTAGCAGCAGCACTGAGTGTCTCCTCGTCTCAGACCCGATGCAGAAGGCGGTGCAGGCGCTGGAGAAGCAGTATGTGGAGGAGAAGCGTCTGGCGCTGGAGGAGCAGCGGCTGATGTACGAGCGCGAGCTCCAGTCTCTGCGGCAGCAGCTCTCTCCGGAGAAAGCGTCTCAGCATCAGCGCTGCAGCAGCTTCCCCACAAACACCGCACACAACAAACTGCGCCTGTGGAGCGACGAGAGGTCAGAACACACACACCAGCGCTGAATTATGATCGGCTCTTTGAAGCCTGTTTACCTGTGATGTGCATTTATTTATTAATATTTATTTCCGCTTATTTATTCTATATTAATGTGATAAGTTGCTTAGTAACTTTTTTATTTTTCCTACTTTGCATTAAAGGGGTTCTATTATGCTCTTTTAAAAAGTCTTGATTTTGTTTAGAACATGCTCTCATGCATTATTTTCACATAATCTACATTATTACAACACCTCTATCCCCAGCCTGGCACAAACGGCTCGGTTAGTTCTTGTTTTGATGAAGGCCTGCCTAACGAAAAACTAAATGTGTTGTGATTGGTTAGCTGTCCCAGTGCGTTGTGATTGGCGAACAGCTTAGACTGTGTTTCAGTACTGCCCCGCCCCTTGCCAAAGCAGCAAGTTCGTCAATATTGCCAAATCAGTTCAGACCTCGAGAATATTGAACATGAAGAGCATCGCGCAGAACCGAATATTGCAAGATATATTAAAGTGGTAACGTTAAACTGTTATACAGTTGAATTTATTTATACCGTAGTCCCACAGACTTACACTATTTGTGGCAGCATATATATGCAAATTAATTCTCTGCCAGCAGGAGGCGCTGTTGGAGCGGAGAGAGCGAGGTTTCCCCGGTAACGCTGTACACAAAGCAGAGCTCCGCTCACAAACGCTGCTTTATCAGACATTACATGCAAGATGAAATGAAAATGACATCAAAATTTTTCTGAAAACAGTCGGTTTCCTTCAGAAATACAGTGATATAAAAACACCTGCACCGGGTTTTGATTTTGAAACGTGCAGTACTCAACCAAGCGTTCTCCACCCCCCAACCATTCGAATTTCAGTGGGATTTATTTTTGTGATATCACAAATACAGGAAAACAACTTTGTAGTCCAAACGAGCCGTTCGTTGTAGTTCTTGAAAATAGATTTTTTTTAAAAACGAAATATCTCCCTTTGGAGTGGACTTTGAGATTTGTAACTTTGTAGATCTTTTTATGCCCAAACATAAACACTACACACTGACTAAAATCCAAAAAGTGAAAAAGCATAATAGGAACCCTTTAATTATTTTTTAATGGAAGTATCATGTAATGTAGTGTTATAGTTTTTATTAAAAAAAAATTTAATTAGTTTTTCTATTTTCATTTTTATAGTTTTTACTTTAACTTTAGTTAGTTTTTTTGTTTACTTCATTTTAGTAACTTTAGTACTTCATCTTAAACTAAATTAAAATGAGAAATGCTACCTTGGCAATTAACTGAAATAAAATATATATATTTTTTATTTTGGTTGCAATGCATTATGGGATCGATTTCACCATAAATCATACATGCAAAACATCCAAAAGAAGGTACTTAGAAGGCATAACTATGCCGTCTCCCTTTTTGAAATGGCTTCATGTTGGAGATTGTGCCTGTGATGCCTTAAAATACTGCCTGCATAGGCAGCTCACTAGGTTTTGGCACAGATCTGTATGTACAGCGTTAAACTTCTTGTGTCTGTGTGTTTCAGGGACGAGCTCTTCCGTCAGAGTCTGTCTCGGCTGCGTGAGCAGGTGATCCGAGCGAACGCTCTGGTGCGAGAGGCTAACTTTCTGTCCGAGGAGATGCACAAACTCACCGACTATCAGGTCACGCTGCAGATCCCGGCCGCCAACCTCAGCGCAAACCGCAAGGTGAGACACGCTCACGTTTACATGCATTCATTCAGCAGACGCACGAACGAGGAGGATATTTATCACCAGAACTGACAATACAGAGACCCAAAATATAAACTAGATTAAGCTAGAACAGAAGTGAAATGGAGAAAATAGAAATAATTATTAAAAATTATTAATTTATTTACTCATGCATTTACTTACTTATCTATGTATCTGTACTTATTCCTGTTTGTTTATTAAAGGGTTACTCCACCCCAAAATGAAAATTTTGTCATTAATCACTTACCCTCGTGTCGTTCCAAACCCGTAAAAGCTTCTTTCATCTTCGGACCACAATTTAAGATATTTTGGATGGAAACCGGGAGGTTTGTGACTGTCGTCACTTCATAAAATTCAGATTGAACCACTGATGGCAGATGGACTATTCTGACTATACTGACGATGTCTTTCATACTTTTCATACATTTGTTTATTCATTTTTTCATTTATTGTTTTACAAACAATACAAAATCCAAAGCAACTTACATTGCATTTGTACATTCATCAGTTCATGCATTACTTGTTGAAAATGTGGTTATATAAAAGCAAACCTTAGCTGCAGTTCATAGTCACTGTGCTATAGTACTGTTTCCTCTGTAATATTACATTGCTGTAATTATTTTAATCCCAGCGTGGCGCTATAGTCAGTGAACCGGCCATCCAGGTGCGGCGCAAAAGGAAGGGAACGCAGGTGTGGACCATCGAGAAACTAGAGAACAAACTAGTGGACATGAGAGACCATTACAGAGACTGGAGGGAAGGAACACAGGAAGTGGTGAGTCAAAGAAAACAATGCTTTTATTCATCAAGGATGCATTAAACTGATCAAAAGTGACATTTATAATGTTACAAAATATTTATGTTTCAAATAAATGCTTTTCTTTTGCTGTTCTTTCTATTCATCTGTGAATCCTGAAAAATAAAATGTATCACGGTTTCCACAAATATTGGGCAGCACAACTGTTTTGATAATAATCAGAAATGTTTCTTGAGCAGCAAATCAGCATATTAGAATTATTTCTGAAGATCATGTGACACTGA
Source organism: Acrossocheilus fasciatus (assembly GCA_036784905.1). NCBI lineage: Eukaryota > Metazoa > Chordata > Actinopteri > Cypriniformes > Cyprinidae > Acrossocheilus > Acrossocheilus fasciatus. Next base: position 34,428,259 of record CM071953.1, read on the forward strand.
AGACTGGAGTAATGATGCTGAAAATACAGCTGCGTATCACAGAAATAAATTATATTTTACAATATATTACAACAGAAAACACTTATTTAAAATTACAATAATATTTCAAGATTTTACTGCATTTTTCTGACCCTATTGGCAAATATTTGTTCTTGTTTTAATCATAAACTCACCTCATTTTGGTGTTTTTTTCCAAATATTTCTTGCATTTCTTTGCTTGGTCTTTAAATGACTTAAATTAACCTGCAGAAACCCGGTTGTTTTAGTTTGATTTGGAAGACACTTTTATTCAAATCAATGTACAAATGAGGATCATTAAATTCATTCATTAATTTAATTATTTATTTATTTATGTTTGCTTTATTTATTTTGTTTGTTTAAGAGAGAGAGAGAGAGAGAGCACGGAGACTCGAGGAACAGTATTAAGAACCGCTGTTTTAGAACATTGATTTTGAAACTTGTGAATCCATTAGAATCGTTAGAAGACAGAATTGCGATTAATATATGAATAGATTTTTACGTGCACCCCTAGTTTTCTCTTCCTCTTCTCTAAAGCAGCGCAGCATGGCCCCGCCCCCTTTTCTGCGTGTTCCTGGGGGTGGGGTTTATCTGGGTTTGTGACATCACGAACCCAGGAAGTAGCTCGCTGTAGTCCCTACGAGCCGTTTTTGTAGGCATTAACTGCCAGAATTTTAAAAGACGATATCTCCGTTTGCATTGAACTTTCAGCGTCGTAACTTTGCAGATATTGTTTATGCTCAAACAGCAACATTACACACTAACTAACGTTAAAAAAGTGAAATCGCAATCAACCACCCCTTTAAGTTGCTCGTTCACCTGTTTATTTATATTTATTTAGTTGTTTATTTACTTATTTTTATTTACTCCTTGTTTGTTTGTTTACTGATTTATTTACATATTTATTTATTTGCTCTTTTACTTATATGTTTGGTTATTTACTCATGTATTCACTTGTTTATTTTTTTTATTTACTTATTTATTATTTACATTTATTTAGGTATAAATATATATACTAATTAAATTGGTTGTTTTCTTACTCATTTATTCATTTCTTTATTTTTTATTTATTTACTCAATTTAGTTATTTATTTACTCGTTTATTCATTTTTTCTTATTTATTTGTTGATTTTCTCATTTGTTAATTTATTTACAAATTTTTTGAAAAGGTAATTTGTCAGCAAATGTTTGTTCTTGTTTCGATCATAAACTCGCTTCAGTTTGTTGAACTTCCAGTTTCTTTACTTGCTCTTAGAAAGGCCTAAAAACGTCTCAAATGTGCCCAGTTTTGATTGATTTAGTGTTTCTCCCAGGTGTCCCGTCTGCACAGTAAGGCGGGCGATCCGTTCTATGAAGCGCAGGAGAATCACAATCTCATCGGCGTGGCGAACGTCTTCCTGGAGTGTCTGTTTCATGACGTGAAGCTGCAGTACGCCGTTCCCATCATCAGCCAGCAGGGGGAGGTGAGCAGACGTCTTTGTAATGAACAGGCTGTTATGGTGTGCTCACCAATATGCGCATCGTGTCACTCTCTCTAGATTAGGGATGGGCGATAACACTTATTTTGTTTTCGATACGATACCGATACTTTTAAAGGTCTGTACCGTCGATACCGATACCGATACTTCTAAACTGAACTTTTAAATTATGAAATCTATTGAAGGGGTCACCGGATGCTCATTTTCCACAAGTTGATATGATTCTTTAGGGTCTTAATGAAAAGTCTATAACATACTTTGGTTAAAATTTCTCAATGGTAGTGTAAAACAGCACTCTTTTTACCCTGTCAAAAACAGCTCTGCACACAGCGAGCCGTTTTAGTGCATGTTTCTTTAAATGCTAATGAGATCTGCTGACCCCGCCCCTCTCTTTCGTGGAGACACGAGCCATTCTCATGAGACTCTTAACTTTAGCCGTGAAACTTGCTAACTAGCACGATATTAGGAAAGGCAATATGCAAAAATTCATCAAAGACTCTTATACTCACTTCTTCTGTAGGTGAATCTGGATCACGAATGATTCGTGCGAACATAAACACATTTAGGTAGATCGGGGGGCGCATTCCCTTCAAAAACAAACGTAATACACTTCGTCTTAGCGGCTCAGATGTCAGAGTAAATGACGACTGCTATGTTCATTATTACATCCAACAACAAAACACCTCAATCGCTTAGGAGACAATCTTGGCTATGACAGTGAAACAATTGTGGACTGATGGGCGTTTCTATGTTAAAACGCCAGAGACAATCAACAATCGTGGGAGGGGCCTGCCCTGTGACATCACACAGACAGGCATTTGAGAATGGCTTGATATGAGAAAGGGGAAATAATTTAACGAGATAAAAATAAAAAACACTTGGTGGATTTTATCATTATAGAGTGGTTGTGTACACACACTGCCAACACACATTTCAGTTCAAACAACTTATAAAAGTGCATTTCGCATCCGATGACCCATTTAAATACCGATAATATACCCAGCATACTGAATGACAGTGGCATCACAGATCAGATTTCATTTGAGAAAGACGAGACGATAGCGGATGATTTAGTTTTGAAACTAAATGCAAGCCTGTAGCATGGTGTATTTTTATTCATTTGTGAATAAAAGTTCTATGATTTATACAGAGCTCCATCTCTGTTGGCAGGTGGCAGGTCGTCTGCAGGTGGAGCTGCTGCGTGTGAGCGGCGTCGTTCCCGAGCGTTTGGCCGGAGGAGACGATTCCTCCGAGAACTCCAGCGAGAGCAGCGGATACGAGGTCATGGACAACAACGGAGAGATCGTCCACATGTCCAGAAAGCTCACCTGCAGGGTAAACACTCAGTACATTTATCAGTCTCGTCTCTGCTTGTGATCTGAGTTTGGGTCACTTATAACACGCATTTGAGCACGACACCATCTTAATAAACTTTTGAGATGCCGTTGTCGATAAAAGAGAATGCCTCCTTGCGTTTTTCCACCAAAATAAAAGCATCATTAATATTTGAAAAAAGTTAAGATGGCTATGAATATTAGTACTGTAATTTTATAATTGTACTGTAAAATAAAATTATTATTTATATTATATTATTTTTCTTAAATAATTCATTTTTTCAGCAAAATATTACTATAGCAGTGTTTCTTATTTTAATGTGTATTTAATAAATATGTATAATTAATAATTTATTTATTTATAGATATATTAATTAAGAATGTATTTATATATTAATTAATAATCAATATTTTATATAATATTTTAAAATATTTTAATTTAATGATTTTTTATTTATTTATTTTAGTTTCATTTCACACACACACACACACACACACACACACACACACACACACACACACACACACACACACACGCATACACACTCATATATATATACATATATACAAAATTATTAATACAAATTTATGATACAAACAAATACAGCAAACCTGGAGGGTTTTTTTAGTCACATTTTTTACTGTCAAATTATTATTTTTATTATTACTATTATATTATTTTTCTTCAATACTTATTTTCTTAAATACTTTCTTAAATAATTGTTCTTATTTTGATTAATATGTTTATTATATATACTATATACATTTGTTATTTATTTACAGATTTATTTATATTTATTAATTATTGCTCATTTAAAAAATATTTTTTTATATTTTAATTTGATTAATTTATGCAGCCCTAAAAACAAACACAGCAAACCTGGAGGTTTTTTTTAATCACATTTTTTTTATCAGAAAAAATATTTCAGCCCTTATTGTATATTTACTAATCATGTCTTTATGACATGCAAATTTAAACATTTGTTTGTTTTTGCTTAATTAAACATTGTTAGTGCAAATCATCCTGATTTAAATGTCACCAAGGAAAGCATCAATTAAATTAGGTTGAAAATGATAAACTAATCACTAATATTACTCTTTGTGTAACAATGAATTTATGAATGTCATCTGACTAAGTTTATGAAAATAATTACTTTTACATATACAAAAATATGATCATATTTGGGTTGAAAATCTGATCTGCTGGTTGTATCTGTAATGAATGAATGAATGAATGATGCATTTATATAGAAGTGTTTAGTATTGTTGTAAACACTCACTGCAGCGCTTGCGTTGTATCTCGTGTCAGGTGCGGATCAGAGAGGCGTCTGGTCTTCCTCTCAACCTCTCCAACTTCGTCTTCTGTCAATACTCCTTCTGGGAACAATCAGAACCTGCTGTGGCTCCGCCCATCGTCAGCCCGGACACGCCCCCCTCACAGACGGCCGACGCCCACTTCACTGTGCGCTTTGACCACTGCAAGGTAAAAACAGTCACTTGAGTACCTGTGTTTTAGTATCAATGAAATACTATTTGCTTTTTATAGTTTTGATTTGACAGTTTTAAGTTTATTTAGAGTTTTTATGTATTTAGTTTTAGTTAATGACAATAACCCTTGTGGAACATAAGCAGTTTGCCACAGTGCTAACAATACTCATCGTGTACAGTGCCAGAAAGCTAAGAAACAATGCAATAAAGATGGAGGATTTTTGTTGTTGATTTTTTAAAAATTATTATTTTTATATTATATGTATTATTAGTTTATTGTTATTATTACTTGTGCTTTTTATTTAAGAAATTTACAAAATATCTTCATGGAACATGATCTTTACTTAATATCCTGATAATTTTTGGCATATTAGAAAAATTGATAATTTTGACCCATACAATGTATTGTTGGCTATTGCTACAAATATACCTGTGCTGCTTATGACTGCTTTTGTGCTCCAGGCTCACATATTGTATACAACTCATTGAAATATTATGGTTACTATGATTATTTTAAATGTTATTACTCATGAGTTTGCCGTGAATGCGCTGATATGGCATTAAATGATAAATAAATCAATCTGCTTTCGTTGCAGGATTTCGTGGTGCATGTGACGGAGGAGTTTCTGGAGTTTATCTCAGACGGCGCTCTGGCCATCGAGGTCTGGGGTCACCGGTATGCTGGGAACGGCCGGTCCATGCGGGAGCTGGACGCACTGCAGGCCAAGAGACGGACGCTCAGAGACAGGTGCGTTTCCTCGCACATACGACCAGAGTCTGCCGTACGTGTGTGCAGGGCCCAAAATAAAACAAAATAGCACTCGGCAAGCACCAAACACACATTAAAATCAGAAACAATGTTACTCACTTATAACTTCTTTATTGATTCTGTCAATGCCTGGGAATACGATATGGTTTAGTGCGAATATCAAACCGTAAAGACTGTGTTGTAATTATATAAAAATGTAATCTGATGTGCCTCATTGTGATATTTTCATGTGAGCCGCTCATGATAGCAGTGTTTTCAGTGTCTAACTCCGTCTCTGCAAGCGCTGTGAGTTTGAGTCACTCATAACATGCATTTAGAAATGCAACATGCACCAAACATCTTACTGAGTTTATAATGAGAAGAGTTTATAAATTTGCTGTTAACAAAAGAGAAGTTCCCCTGCACTTTTTCACCAAAATAAAAGCTCTGTGGTTTATTATTATTATCATTATTATTATTATTATTATTAGAAATTAAAGTTGTTATTATTATTATTATTATTATTATTATTATTATTATTAAATGTGTCAGTTCAATAGTATTATACACATGTTTTGTTATTGGTAACATTTTTATAATTTATAATTATTATTATTATTATTATTATTATTATTCTTACTGCAATTAGATGTTTTCCCTAATTTGTTCTGCCTATTTTTAAATAAATGCACATACAATTTCAATATTTAGTTATTTATGAACACAGTTTCATAGTTGATTAAAATATTCAAAATAATAATAATACTTATTATTATTATTATTTATTTTTTAACTTTTTTTTTAAATGAACAGTTTCATGGTTGGTAAAAAAAAATATTGTCATTACATTTTCTCATGCCAAAATAATAATAGTAATAATAAATTATCATAATCATCATTGAATAATACAGTTTCATCAAACATTTATGGTTGGTATATTTTCTTTAGTCATAAGCCATTGGCAAATGTGGTGCATTGTTAGTTTTGTGTGCTCATCTGCATGTGTGTGTGTGTGTGTGTGTGTGTGTGTGTGACAGGTGGAGTGAAGTGTCTCGTCAGATCGAGCTGTGGGTCTCCATACAGGAGTTGAACGAGCAGGGCGAGTATTCGTCTGTAGAGCTTCATCTCAGCAGAGACGTCAGCACTGGAGGAGTGTTTCAGCTGCGCCAGGTGCGACTGCAGTCTGCGTTTATTAATGATGAGAGCTGCTGATATTCAGGCGCATGAGCGTCTGTGTGTGTGTGTGTGTGTGTGTGTGTGTGTGTGTGTGTGTGTGTGTGCTTATCTCTGTGTGTGTGTTCAGGGTCACTCGCGGAGGCTGCAGGTGAGTGTCCGGCCGGTCCAGCACTCGGGGACGCTTCCGCTGCTGGTGGAGGCCGTTCTCTCCGTCTCCATCGGCTGCGTTTCTGCTCGATCCACCAAACTTCAGAGACCTCTGGACAGCTATCAGGTCAGTGAGGACGACACAAACACAACACGCACGGCAGAGCGTCTAGACCATAACAAAACATTTTCATTACTTCAAATGATACAAACATTAATTCAGATGATTATTCTAGTTAACTAAAACTAAAATTAACACAATAAAAAAAAAAATGTTACTTGAAATAAAATAAATGTTAGCTAAAATAAAATAAAAAATATATTTATTTAAAAACTTAAAACACATTTTAATTTGTTCCCAAGGAAAAACTTCTCATTTTCATTTAGTTTAGCTTGATGTACTAAAATAACTCAAACTAAAATGGAAATAAAAAATAAATAAAAACTATATAGACATATAAAAATAAAATAATAATAATGAAAATTATTTAAAAAAAAACTTTATTAAAACCTTAATAAAGTTTAAAATAGAAACAGAAGATATAAAAATAAAACAAATTCAAACTATTAATAAAAACCACAATAGTATCTCATTGATACTAAAGTAGCACTGACGGAAGTAAAATAAAATATAAAAAAAAAATAAACTTATTTTATTTTAGCTAGTTGCCACTGCAGTATTTGTCATTTTCATTTTAGTTCAAGTTAAGGTACTAAAATAAGCAGAACGAAATAAAATAAAATAAAATAAAACATAAAACTATTGATAAAATGATAAATGACACTTGTGATAAAAACACACAACAAAATTACTAAAACTTGAACTGAAATCAAAAATTATAAAATCTAATTGAAAATGTTAACAAAAACTATAATAGTATCTCAGTGAGAGTAAAATAACACAGATCTGCAGCATCCATCACTTAAAATGTTAGACTTTAGAAGTTTTGTTTTTATTATTATTTTTACAGAAGTACAACATAGCTAAAATAAAAATAGAAATGCAAAAAATAGAGAGAGAGGAAAGGAAGGAAAAAAGAATATAGAAAAAGTGACATTAACATGGGTATAATTCATATATAAATATTAATCTATATATTTATTTAAGGTAAAGTAAATTACATATCTTCATGGTTTAGTACTTTTTTTATTTTTGTAATAAAGTTCAGCAGTGTTTTAGTTTTCATTCAGCATCCATTTTAAAAACTATTGGTTGATTTATCGGTTATCGGTTACCGGTTATCGGTGTCTAATTTCGTTATCGGTCAAATGCACAAGCGTTTGGAGTGTGAATGTGAGTCCGTGAGCGGATCTGAGTGTGTGACAGGCTGTATTCTCTCCAGCAGAGGGAGGAAGACGCCGATATGGATAGTTATCAGGTACACTGACTTCTGCTGATCATGTGCTTCAGACAGGAGTGCGATGAAATTAAGATCATAATCGTCCATTAATGAGGCTGATATTATAATCTCGCTGAGAGATTCCTGCACTAACACACGGCTGTCTTCACCGGTCACATGATCAGTGCATGGCTGCATTATTCTGCATGTTTATGTGTGTTTGAGCTGGTCTAGATGGAGCTGTGTACAGTACAAGCACTTCATCTGTCTGAAAACGCCACACTGGATTTAATCTGCCTTTATTCATTCATTCATCTATGTGTTTATTCTGATGTTGTGTAAGTATCGAATCTTGATGCTTGGCTCCAAATCTGCCCCTGACACCGTGTCTACACTGGATTACACTGAAATCTGTTATTTTATTATTGGCGTAGTGCATAATGTAATGCATACAAAAAGATGATTTTAACCAGACCAGAAAGCGGGAATATTTTGAGCTGACCTGGATCGAATGCTCAGATGTTACTGAAGTACTCAATGAATCAAATTCAAAATCATATAAAATAATAATATAATAATATAAAGAGACAAAAAATGTTAGAATTTAGAAACTTTTTTTTTTTACAAATAAATTTAAATTAAAACAAGTTTAAATATAAGTCTTAGATAAAACCAAGAAATGAAGAAAAAATACATTATGCATGCTGTAAAATTAAATTAAAAAAATTATATAATTTATTGCATATTATGGTTTTGTTTTTTAATGAAATTAATATATTTAATTATTATTATTTAAAGAGCATGTCATTAGACTAGTTTTGTGATCGTGTCTTGTGACTAGTCCAGACAGAGATTATCAACTTTTTAAAAAAAATTATATATATATATATATATATATATAATATAATATTATCAAAAGGCTGAAAAATATAGAACATTTTTATAATATTTGGTGTAATAATTTTATATGTATTTAAGTAATGTGTTTTTGTAATACATATTTTATGTAATGTTTATTGTTTTTATAATTTTTTTATAATAATTTTAATAATAATACTAATAATAATTATATATATGCAACATCATTACATAAAACTATCATTTTAATGTGTATAATATTAATAATTTTGTATAATATGTATATTTCTAATATATTTTTGTAATATGTATAATAACGATGATGATGATAATAATAATAATAATATATAATTGAAACCTTTTCATTTTTTAATGTTGTATATTCTTTAGCCTTTTGATGATATTCAATATATTTATCAGTATTTATCTATAATAATAATATTTAATATACCAATAGTTTATATTGGTCCATATTTTTCAGCCTTCTGATGATATTCAATATATATCTCAGGTTTTATATAATTAGGTATAAAAATATATATATATTAAACAATAGTGTTGACATTTGGCATCATGCCGCTGGTGTTTATTGTAGACACGGTGTGAGATGGACTCGCTGTATGTGGACTGATCAGTGGGATGAACTTCAGATGGGATCTTCAGACTCTTTTCCACTCGCTTTAAGTTTTTGCCGTATTTTCTGTCTCAAACAAGCCTTAATGGCCCACTGAGGGCAGCGAATCTGAAGTGTGTATGTGGTTCTGCAGGAGGAGGATCTGAACTGTGTCCGGGAGCGCTGGTCTGATGCTCTCATCAAGCGCAGGGAGTATCTGGAGGAGCAGATCAAGAAGATCATCAATAAGTCAGGTTGGTATTTGAAGCGTGTGTTGGTGGTGCTGATCTGATGCAGCTGCTGCTGTGATGTAATGGCCTGTGATTTCCAGAGAAGTCCGAGGAGGACGTGGAGCGAGAGGCCCGGCTGGTGGAGCAGTGGGTCGGTCTGACGGAGGAGAGGAACGCCGTGCTGGTTCCGGCCCCTGGCAGCGGGATCCCGGGGGCCCCGGCGCACTGGTGAGAACTGAACCACTGGAGACCAGTGTTAACCAGTTCTGCTCAATCTTTGCAGAAACTGAGATTTATATATCATCTGAAAGCTGAATAAATAATCTCTCCATTGATGTTTGGTTTGTTAGGATCGGACAATATTTGTCTGAGATACAACTATTTGAAAATCTGGAATCTGAGGGTGCAAAAAAATCTAAATATTGAGAAAATCTCCTTTAAAGTTGTTCAAATGAAGTTCTTAGCAATACATATTACTAATCAAAAAATAAGTTTTTATATATTTACGGCAGTTCTAGAGATTATGTTTATGTGTTTATGTCCTCATATCTTGATGCGGCAGAGGTTAAAGTCACAGAGACATGCACAACATGCAGGATTCATATTTAAATAGTATTTTTGCGGTTTAATATTCACAGACACTAGTCCATATCACGTTTTGATTTAAGTATATTAACCTACTTTTTATTTATTCATCCAAAATTGGGCAACTCCTGTGACATTCCGTGTTATACAGTAAATTACATCTTTGACTGGATTCTGCTATTCTGTCCACATTTTAATAATACTATGATATTATGTAATATTTTAAAATTTAAATAATATAAAATTAAAGGAAACCATTTATTATATTTATTTACTGTAACTTAAGTATTAAGACTTATTTACCTAAAGTACTCTAAGTAATTCAGACATTCCCATTAGATTCACGTTACTGCAATAGTCATTTATTTTTGTAATAAGAAAAATATTAAAATAAAAAAATAAAATACTTCAACACAATGTGAGATTTAACTTAAGTATTAAGACTTTTTAACTAAAGACATTCTCATTATTCACATTAGATGCACTTTATTGTAATAGTCATTTATTTTTTGAAAAATAAAAATACATTTAAATTAAAATAATAGTAAAAAAAAAAACACTGAGTTATATTTTAAAATTGAAATCATACTAAATTAAAGGAAATATAATACTAATACAATTCAAATTTTCTGCTACATTTATTTGACTTTTTAAAGTACTCTAAGAAATTCAGACATTCTCATTATTCGCATTAGATTCACTTTACAGTAATAGTCATTTATTTTTGTAAAAATAAAAATATTACATTAAAATAAAATAACAAATTAATAGTAAAAGTAAAAAATACTATAACACTGTTATTTAAAAACTGAAATCATATTAAATGAAAGGAAATACAATATTAATAAAATTGATATTTTCAGGTACATTTATTTAGCTTAAGTATTAAGACTTATTTAACTTAAGTAGGCTAAGAGATTCAGACATTCTCGTCATTCTCATTAGATTCACGTTGATGTAATATTAGAATATTTATTTTAAACAAAATAAAGAAATAAAAATAATTAAAATTTAAATGTAAATATTTGCTCGGTTATTACATTAATTTAAGTATTTTGTGTTGTGTTGTTGTTGTTGCTCAAGGGTTCCCCCTGCTGGCATGGAGGCTCATATTCCTGTGCTGTTCCTGGATCTGAATGGTGAGATATATTGATCTTCAGTTGTTCAAAAAATTTAATCTGGATCAGAATAATCTGGATTTGAAAATCTCATGTTTTGCTATCCAGATACACACTTTTTCAGATTTTCAAATCTGGATTACTAGTGCTCTACGGAGCCCCTAAAGGGACATGCAGATGGGGAAAAAAAGGCCAATGTTTTGCATTCTAGTTTTGCATTGCATTTACACAAATAACAACTTCTGACTGCTCCTTCTCTAATGATGTAGTTTACAATCAGTGATTTAAAAAAAAAAAACTTTAAATTAAATATAATATTTTTGTTTAATATTGACATCTGTTTGGGGATTTGGGGATATATTACATATTAAAATGTTGTATTTTTTGGACCATTTTTAAAGTTCCTGAAATCCACCCTTCTTCTGGGATCAGAATAATCCAGTGTTTTGGATCAAACATATCCCAATCTTACTAAAATGTTTTGAACAGCACAACCTGAGGATTTAATCAGATCAAAACCAAGATTGGATTTTGGTGATCTAATCCGAATTCAGAATCCTTTTTTTTTCTTTTGAACAAACCATTTTCAAGATTTGATCTAATCTGATGGCCAAAATCTGATCGGATTACTTCTGAACAATTGGCCCCAGGGTTCAAGGGCTGAAGGTTTTTCTGGTTTACATGACCCTGTCAGATCAGTGATTTAGGCTTGTTTGCTTGTGACTGTTATTTTATCTGTAATGTGTGTTTTGCAGCTGATAACCTGACGGTGAACGATCAGCTGACCGGTCCTCATGCCGCCGGCGTCAACTCAATCCTTCCCAAAGAGCACGGCAGCCCGTTCTTCTACCTGCCCATCATCAGACACAGCCACGACGAGGTGACAGGAGCGACACCTGTTCAGATCACACTGACGTTTGTCTTCTACATGAGCCATATAAAATAACTGAACAGCCTCAGAGCTCATGGTCGGTCTGCTTTGAGAGGTTTATATGTTAGGATTTCTCATATACTTAAATGACCCAATGTGAATAATACAAATTAATAGTGCTGTCAAACGATTAATTGCATACAAAATAAAAGTTTTTGTTTGCATAATATATGTGTGTGTTCTGTGTATATTTAGTATGTATATATAAATACACTCACATACTGTATATATTTAGAAAATATTTACATGTATATATTTATATTCATATAATTTATATTATAAATAAATACATTTAATATATAAACATAAATTTTTTCTGAAATATGTACATGCATGTGTGTCTATTTATATATATATATATATATATATATATATATATATACATAATAAATATACACAGCATACATACGTATATTATGTAAACAAAAACTTTTATTTTGGATACGATTAATCGTTTGACAGCACTAGAAATTACCAAAAAGAAAAGTAAGATGTCTGGATGCATTACAGGCATGATATTTAATTAATTATGGTACTAAAATAATTGTGTATTATTATATTATGAATATATTGTTTACAAAATTGCATATATATATATATATATATATATATATATATTATTGTTATATTATATATTATTATTTTTTAAATTATAGTAATGCTAATCTAATCAAATTAGCCAGTGAGCGTGATCAAAATTACAACAACAACAAATAACTCAAGGTATATGTCTGGATGCATTAAAGTCATCAAAATGTGGGATTTTATGACGTTGAATTGTTGAAAAATCATAATGGACCTAAAATTTGCTTTATACAAATAATCTTTTTTCTCCTCCTTCTTTTTTTGTTTATTTGTTTAATTATTTTTATTTATTTATTTATTCATTATTTTTTTGTTTTTGTTTTGGACAAGAAATTCTGGTAATGCTAATTTAATTAAATTAATCAATGAGAACAATGCAATAATAAAAAAGATCTTTTTAGGATGTTGAATTGTTGAAAATAATACCCAAAAAAAAAAAAAAGTTTAATTTATACATATATGCTTTATAAAACAAATTCTTGTTTTTTTATGTTTTAAATGTGACCTGGAGATTTTGTGAGGTTTTGCTGTGCTGAGATGTATGATTGGCGTGTAAGTGTTAATAATGCTGATATATGACTGATGTAGCGTTCTCATGTCTTGATTTGTCTTGCTGTCAGGTGTCGGCCGTGTGTTCCTGGGATTCCTCCATCCACGACTCCATCCATCTGAACCGGATCACGGCGCCCAGCGAGCGGATTTACCTGATCGTGAAAGCCACGGTTCAGCTCAGTCACCCGGCGTCTGTGGAGCTCGTGCTGCGCAAGAGGATCGCTGTCAACATCTACAACAAACAGGTCTGGAAACACTGGGAGACTTCCATACACTAACGTCAACGGGATTGATCTCAAATACTTTATTAAAACAATAACTATTGTGCACTGCAACTCTGCGTCTGAAACTCTGATTTCCCTCCTTTCAGTTGCTATTAGAATTCTTGTTAATTATTTTATTCATTTTTATATTTTATGTACACTATCAGTCAAAAGTTTTTGAACAGTATGATTTTTTGTTTTTTAAAGAAGTCTCTTCTGCTCACCAAGCCTGCTTTGATCCAAAGTACAGCAAAAGCAGCAATATTGTGAAATATTTTTACTATTTAAAATAACTGTTTTCTATTTGAATATATTTTAAAATATAATTTATTCCTGTGGTTTCAATGCTGAATTTTTAGCATCATTGCTCCAGTCACATGATCCTTCAGAAATCATTCTAATATGCTGATTTGCTGCACAAAAATACATTTATTATTATCTTGAAAACAGCTGAGTAGTATTTGTTCAGTTTTCTTTGATGAATAGAAAGTTCAGAAGAACAGCGTTTATCTGAAATAGAAATCTTTTGTAACATAAATGTCTTCATCATCACTTTTGATGAATTAAAAGCATCCTCGCTAAATAAAAGTATTAATTTCTATCCCCCCTATATAAAAAATTATATTGACTCCAAGCTTTTGAATGGTATAGTGTATAATGTTACAAAAGCTTTTTATCCTAGATAAATGCTGATCTTTGGATCTTTCTATTCATCAAAGAGTCCTGAAAAAAATGTACTCAACTGATAAATATTGATGATAATAATCAGAAATGTTTCTTGAGCAGCAAATCAGCATATTAGAATGATTTCTGAAGATCACGTGACACTGAAGACTGCAGTAATGATGCTGAAAATACAGCTGCGCATCACAGAAATAAATTACAGTTTACAATATAATCACATAGAAAACAGTTATTTTAAATACTAAAAATATTTCACTATATTACTGCTTTTGCTGTATTTTGAATCATATAAATGCAGGCTTGGTGAGCAGAAGAGAATTCTTTAAAAACATTAAAAATCTTACTTTTTATAATCTTTTGGCTGGTAGTGTATTATCTTGTTTAATGTAAGTACATGACTGATGTCTCATAGAGTTTCACTCAGAGCCTGAAGAGACGGATGTCTTTGAAGAACGTTCTGTACTCCTGTGGAGTGACGTATGAGATCGTGTCCAACATACCAAAGGTACAAACTTCACACTGTTTCCTCTTTATGTTTGTCTTTCTGAATGCACTGATCACACACCTGCTGTCTTCATGAACAGGCATCTGAGGAGCCAGAGGAGCGCGAGACTCTGGCCTTGATGGCGGCGCGAGGAGAGAGCGAGGAGACGCTCGATGGAGAGACATACATAGAGAAATACACCAGAGGAGTGCTGGAGGTGGACAATATTCTGTGTCTGGAGAGACTGCGGCAGGTTCGGCTTCACTTTAGGACAGATGACTCTCACTATCTGCTGTTTCTGCTGGAGTGTTTAATAGAGATCGAACGATATAGATTTTTTTATAATCGATACAGATTATTTGCATGTTTTTGTGCACGATAACCGATATTCAGAACCAATATTTATTTATTGTTTTACTTCTATCTGCCGTTTCTGTTAGTGTTTAGTAGAGATCGAACGATATAGATTTTTTTTTTTTTATAACCGATACTGATACAGATTATTTGCATGTTTATATGCCCGATAACCAAAATGCAGAACTAATATTTATTTATTATTTGAATTGTAACTGCTGTTTCTGTTGGAGTGTTTTAGAGATCGACTGATATATATATTTTTTTTATAACCAATGCCGATTATTTACATGTTTATGTGACAGATAACCAATATGCAGAACTACTATTTATTTATTGTTTCACTTCTATCTGCTGTTTCTCTTAGAGTGTTTTGTAGAGATCAAACGATATTGATTGTTTTTTAATAACCGATAGAATTATTTGCATGTTTATATGCCCGATAACCAATATGCAGAACTAATATTTATTTATTGTTTTACTTCTATCTGCTGTTTCTGCTGGAGTGTTCAGTAAAGATCGACCAATATAGATTTTTTTATAACCAGTACCGATACAGATTATTTGCTTGTTTATGTTACAATAACCGATATTCGGAACCAATGTTTATTTATTGTTTCACTTCTATCTGTTGTTTCTGCTCGAGTGTTTAGTAGAGATTGGCCGATATAGATTTTTTATAACCGATAACTGATACAGATTATTTGCATGTTTATGTGCTGAAAACCAATATGCATAACCAATGTTTATTTATTATTTGAATTGTAACTGCTGTTTCTGCTGGAGTGTTTTAGAGATCGACTGATATTAATTTTTTTTTTTTTATAATTAATGCTGGTTATTTACATGTTTATGTGACAGATAACCAATATGCAGAACCAATATTAGTTATTGCTTCACTTCTATCTGCTTTTTCTGTGTTTAGTAGCGATGGACCGACATTGATATATATATATATATATATTTTAATAACCAATGCCGATATAGATTATTTGCATGTTTATTATGAGATATACTAACAGCAGATATGCAGAATTATATAATAATTATTATAATTATATATAATTATAATATATATAGTATTGCTTCTGTCTGCTGTTTCTGCTGGAGTGTTTAGTAGATATCGACTGATATTCTTCTGTTTTTTTGGGGGGTTTTTTTGCAAAATCAATATTTATTTATTGTTTTACTTCTATCTGTTGATTCTGCTGGAGTGTTTAGTAGAGATCGACTGATACTGTTTTTTTTATAACCGATACAGATACAGATTATTAGCTGGTTTATGTTCCCAATAACCAATACGTATATATTGTATATATTTTTTTACTTCTATCTGCTGGAGCGTTTAGTAGACATTGACCGATATTGGGGGGTTTTTTCTAACCGATAACACTTTACCTCAAATCTCAAAAGGACCACATGATGGCGCCATTTATTGGTGGATCCAATATTACAAAACCGATATCCAATTATGAAAATGCTTAAATATCTTGAAAAATATCTGTCAAACCGATTATCGGTTGATCACGCGTTTAGTGTGTTTGTGTGTTCGTTCAGGCTGTGACGGTGAAGGAAGCTCTCTCCGCTAAAGGCAGACACATACGTCGCAGTCTCAGCACGCCCAACGTCCAGCACGTAAGACCAGATCTACCGTTTACTAGTGTACAGAAACAAAATACTGTGCATTGTGTAACAGGACTATAATATATATTTGTTTAGAGCTCTTGTTGTAAATTGGAGGGGCCCGGATGTGAGGATGAGGATGTGAAGGTTAGTGATCACTTACTATATAGACAGTGTGTTTGCTGTGAATGTCTCTGTCTGAGCGTTGACTTTATTTCCACAGACTCACTGCGACGGTCACACAGACGTCACCGAATCCAACTTACATGAAGCCTCACTCAACAGTCCTCTGTCAAAAGACACGCCTGTCAAAAACAAAGAGAATCACGGTACATTGTGAACCTGGTTTTCACCCGAGATGGTTTGAAAGATATTTTTTTAAGCAAGCATTCTAATTTTATTAGTAGTTAAAACAATATTAAATTATTGAAGATTATTACTAAACAAATTAAAAAATTTATGATTATTATTAAAAACATATTTTAAAAAATTATTTTTAATAATTTGAAAAAAGTTCTTATTGGTGGTAAATGATACACGTAACTGTAACAAGGTTCAAATTTAGATGAAGGACGAGGAATGCAGGGGTGGCGAGTAACCAGTTTATTGCTCCCAAAACAATCAACAAAAAAAACAAAAACAAAGTGCTGTCGGGCTCTCTGCCTCGACAGTTCTTCCAGACACAACACACAGAGCTCCCTCGCTCTGGACAGCATTCAGTCTCTCTCCCAATCCCAGGTCTGCCAGCCGCTTATCACCCGTCTCTCCCCCAATCACTGGAATTAAATCCAGGTGTTAGACATTATTCACTTGACCTCCTTATTACCGCTCGTCTCCGCACCCACTCTCCCGTTGCAGCCTTTCGCCTTCCCACGCCCCCCTCGCCACATACCCCCACCGCCCGACTCAGGCCGGGGAGCCATCCGGCCTGCAGCCTCCCCCCCCCCCTTCTAGAGAGGAAGTCAGCCACAGCCATCTGCGCCCCCGGCCTGTGGACCACCTTGAACTTAAAAGGCTGTAAAGCTAGATACCAACGAGTGATCCGCGCGTTGGTATCCTTCATACGGTGGAGCCACTGGAGGGGCGCGTGGTCCGAACAGAGAGTGAATTCCCATCCCAGGAGGTAATAACGGAGGGTGAGGACGGCCCGCCGAATGGCCAAGCACTCTTTTTCAATGGTGCTGTATCTGGTCTCTCTTTTCGAGAGCTTCCGACTCAGATACAGCACCGGCCGTTCCTCTCCTGCGACCACCTGGGACAGGACAGCACCCAGCCCCCTGTCCGACGCGTCCGTCTGCAACAAAAAAGGGAGACCAAAGTTAGGAGAGTGTAGGAGCGGCCCGCCGGACAGGGCAGCCTTTACCTTGGTTACGGCCTGTTGGCACTGCTCCGTCCACTGGACCGGATCTGGGGCTTCCTTTTTAGTGAGATCAGTCAGCGGGCTGGTGAGCTCCGAATAATTAGGAATAAATCTTCTATAATATCCCGCCAGCCCCAGGAACTGTCTCACCTCCTTTTTGGTCTTGGGACTCGGGCAGGCCGCAATCGCTGCGGTCTTATCAATTTGGGGACGCACCTGCCCATGCCCCAAGTGGAAGCCCAGATACCGTAACTCTACCCACCCAATTGCACACTTCCGCGGGTTCGCCGTGAGTCCAGCCACCCGCAGCGATCTCAGGACAGCGCGCAGATGTTCCATATGCCGCTGCCAATCATTACTGTGTATAATGATGTCATCGAGATAGGCAGCGGCGTAGGCGCTATGTGGTCAGAGGATTCGGTCCATGAGACGCTGAAAGGTGGCGGGAGCCCCGAACAAGCCGAAGGGAAGCGTAACAAATTGGTGTAAGCCGAACGGCGTGGTGAAGGCTGTTTTTTCTTTGGATAAGGGCGATAAGGGGATCTGCCAATACCCTTTCGTTAAATCCAGTGTCAAATAAAAGCGAGCCGAGCCTAACCGATCAAGCAGTTCGTCAACTCGGGGCATCGGATAAGCGTCGAATTTCGACACGGCATTCACCCTCCTGTAATCGACACAGAACCGGACTGAGCCGTCCGTTTTAGGCACCAAAACTATCGGGCTCGCCCAGTCGCTATGCGATTCTTCTATCACCCCCAAGTCTAGCATGGCCTTTAATTCCTCCTGAACCACTTTTTTTTTGTGTTCAGGTAAGCGATAGGGGCGGCTGCGTGCCACTTCCCCGGGAAGCGTCTCGATATGGTGCTGTATGAGGTCCGTGCGACCGGGCAGGGGTGAAAACACATCCGCAAAATCTGCTTGCAACCTGGCTACATCCGTGAGCTGCAACGGCGAGAGGTGATCTCCTCTGGGAACCAGAGCGAGCGGATTGATTTTGATAGCCGCTTCTGGTCCGAGATCTTCCTCTACCGAAACGGCCGCTGCTAACTCTACCGATGACACCTCATTCCAGCGTTTTAAAAGATTGAGATGATACACTTGACATGAATCACCCCTGTCCGTTCGCCTTATCTCATAATCGAGATCCCCAACTCGCCGTGTAACCACAAAAGGTCCTTGCCACTTTGCCACCTCCATCATCGGACACCGGTCCTGAAAATGACCCGGGTCCCCGCATCTCCAGCAGGCCGGCCCAGGCCTCCCCGCCGCCCCAGCGGCAGAAGGATGGCCAAGGGATTGGCGGAGAGAGGAGAAAGGTGGAGATGAAGCGGCGGCTCCCGCGCTCTCCGCTCCGCCCCCTCGGGTTGCGGGTCTGTTCCCCTGGAAGAAACTGCTCCGCGGGGGAATTTGAGGGAGCACATTACTACGAGACCTGGGAGCTGGGATAGGGAGCGAGAGAGCAGGAAGGGAAGGAGCAGAGAGAGAAAGAGAAAGGTTATGAAGGGGCTCGCCGACCCCGGGGCACGCCACTAGGTGGTCCTCAGCCAGCTGTATGGCCTGTGTCAGCGACGTCGGGCGGTGGCACTGGACCCACTCGGCCGTCCCACGTGGTAGCCGAGCGACGAACTGTTCCAGAACCACCAGATCGACCACTTCCTCGACATCGCGTTCTTCGGCCAATAACCACCTGCGGCAGGCGTCTCGGAGCTGTTGGGCCATCACAAATGGCCGACCGTTGTCCCCCAGCTCCACTGAGCGGAAGCGTTGTCGATGTTGTTCGGGGGTACGGCCGACTCGTTGCAGGATGGCCCGCTTGAGATCGTCGTACGTCAGGAGGCTTGCTACCGGTAGCTGTTGGGCTGCCACCTGCGCCTCCCCCGTCAGCAGCGGGATCAGGCGCACCGGCCATTGGGTGCACGCCCAGCCGCACGCCTCCGCTGTTTGCTCAAAAAGGTCCACGAACGCTTCTGGGTCGTCCTGTGGATCCATCTTCATCAGCGGGACGTGGGCGATGGATGGGGCTGCGACTGGGGCGGCCTCCCGACTGAGCAAGCTCCGGAGGACCCGCCGGTCTTCATCCTGGCCCTGGACCAATAAGCGAAACCGATCCTCCTGCTCCAGCTTTAGGTCCAGTAGCGCCTGATGTTGAGTTTGGTGAAGACCAGCGAGTGACTTCACCAGCTCCGCAAGCGGCGTGGGTGGTGCTGGCTGCATGGCGGCGTGCCGGCTTCCTCGTCCCGGGTTTCGGCACCAGTGAAACAAGGTTCAAATTTAGATGAAGGACGAGGAATGCAGGGGTGGCGAGTAACCAGTTTATTGCTCCCAAAACAATCAACAAAAAAAACAAAAACAAAGTGCTGTCGGGCTCTCTGCCTCGACAGTTCTTCCAGACACAACACACAGAGCTCCCTCGCTCTGGACAGCATTCAGTCTCTCTCCCAATCCCAGGTCTGCCAGTCGCTTATCACCTGTCTCTCCCCCAATCACTGGAATTAAATCCAGGTGTTAGACATTATTCACTTGACCTCCTTATTACCGCTCGTCTCCGCACCCACTCTCCCGTTGCAGCCTTTCGCCTTCCCACGCCCCCCTCGCCACAGTAACTTTTCAACAATTAAGAATAAAAGAAAATAGTGAAAAAAAATTATGATTGTTATTATTGTTATGAACTATTATTTTTTTAATAATAATAACATTTATTATGTATTTCTAAGAGTGTTGAAAAGCTACATTTACAATATTTTCTCCATTGTGAGCTCATCATCCACCTTGACCTTTTTTAAATAGTGCATTTAAGCAGCCTTATGCATCATTTCATGCAAAAGTTTTCCTCAGGATTTAAAAAAATATTATTATTATTATCATTATTAGTAGTAGTAGTAAATGGTACTTTTCAACACTTATAAAAAATAAAATAAAATAAAAAAATTTATAATTAAATGGAAATTATGATTGTTCTTAAATATTATTTTATATTAATAATAATACATTTTAATAATATATATATATATATATATATATATATATATATATATATATATATATATATATATATATATATATATTTTTTTTTTTTTTTTTTTTTTTTTTTTTTTTTAAGAGTGCTAAAAAGCTACATTTACCATAAATTTCTCAATTTTGGGTATCAATCCTTTTAAATTTTTCTCTCTGTAGTGCATTTAGACACCCATATGCTTCATTTCATGCAAACGTTCTCCTCAGGATCGGTACCAGAGAGTCCAACGTTCTTCAACTCCAGTCCTTTTAAGGTTCTGTCTCCTCAACCGCCCAAGTTCCTCAAATCTCTTTTGCCAGTGAAGGAGGAGAACAAAGTCAAGCGTTCTCTGGAGTCACGGCCTCTGCTGGGACAGGAGGTAATACACACACACACACACACACACACACACACACACTCACTCACACACTCACACTCAATGCTTCGTTCCCATTATGTGTTTCATTCTCACACACCATTCATGTTGTGTTTCCACCTCCACATTCTCACATATTTTATGATCTGACATTGATTCAGGCTCTGATGCCTGTCTTCAAGTGTTTTTAAATGTCTCTCAGCCCACAGAGAAGCTGTCCTTCAGCCAGGGTCCAAAATGAACACAAAATTAAGGTCCAAATGCGAGTAAAAATCACCCATTGGCTGGTAATTTGATCAGGATTTCTAAGATGATACCTGCTTTGTAAGAAGCATCATCTAAATCTCACTAGTGACATTAATTCATTAATTCAAATCAAAGGCATACAAATCGACCTACTAAAAAAAATGAACCACCTATTTCTCAAAAAAAAAAAAAAAAGCAAAATATAATTTTTAGTTGGTGAGGAATATTTATTGCCTGTGAATTTTCTTCTTCTTTTCTTTTTTTGCTTGTGGATTCTCCTCATATTAGTTAATTTTGGACCCTGTTCCCAGCATGCTTCAGTCCCTCAAGCCTGTTTATTTATACAGCCACAGATTTATTTATTTATTTATTTATTACAGATTTTTTTGTAGATTGACCTGTAAATGATTTTGAACCTGTTAACAAGAAATATGATTTTAAAGGAATAGTTCACCTAAAAATGTAAATTCACTTCATCTTTAAAAATGTATTTACAATTATTATTAAAATGTTATACAAGTAAAAAATTGTACTCTCCTTGCACCTTATATACTTGTGGGTTTTATTTTTTAAATAATAATACAAGATTTTCCTTTTGCTTTTATATTTTCAGTTTTTATTTTAATATCATAATATACTTTTACTAAATTTTTGTAAATTTGTGTATTTGTCATTTTTATTCTTTTTTATTATTATTATTATTATTATATTGATATTTAATTGATTTATTTTTTAGATTAGTTTAGATTTGGTTCAGTTTAGTGTTCATTTATTTCCAGTTAGTAATTTATTAATTTAATTTATTAATAGTTTTAATGATGATAACCCTGACAAAAATTATATAGTTAAAAAAATTATATTAAATTAAAATAAAAATTATAATCATATAGAACTGTTTTGACACATTTATGTAATTTCTGTCAGGTCAGGGTTACTGTCATTCATTAAAACTAATATTGAATTTTTGGTTAAATAAAATATACATTTTAGTTGAAAAACATATTTTTAGATGCCAAGCTAATGTTTCTAATTTTTATAAATAAAAGAATAATAAAAAAAAATAATAATAAAAAAAAATAAAACTGAACAAAAAATAAATTAAACTTAAAAAGACAAAAAGCATTACTAAAATTAAACAAAACTAAACTAAAATGAAAATATAAAAACAAAAGCTAATTCAAAATATTATGTAAAAGTATACTTTGTAGCATTGTATGTAAAAGAGACTTTCACAAAAAATCTGATGTTCTGTTCAGTGGAAGAAAATAATATAGGAAACATCAGAACAACATCAACTTGAACTGTTCCTTTAAAAGCGCATAATCTGTGGCTGTGTGCATGTTCACTCGTCTGCATCACGCGTGTTCGTGTGTGTAACCCGCTGGCTGTGCTGCATGGCCCGTGTGAAGTATGCTGTTGTGCCCTGATTGCAGAGCATGCGTTGGTTTGCGGACCCCGGCGGCCCCTGGTCCAGACCCAGGGCTCAGAGCGAGGGCCGCAGTGACATCATCAGCAGCTCGGTCAATCACAGACAGCCCAGACTGAGCACTGATCTCACTCACACACGGCCGCACGCTGCTGTAAGTCAACACACGCATGACCAGTCTGATGCCACTTACCACAGAAAATCATTTTTAACCTGTCCATTATGTTGTAATTTATTTATTATTTTTTTTACATTTTATACCTTTTTCAATGAAATTTAATTTTAAATCTAAGAAGTTGAATAACAGTAAAAAGTATAAAATATTTCCCGTACACCTTCAATATATGTGGGTTTTCATATCTTAATCATTATTTACAGAGAAGTTATATATGAATTAAATTATATAGGAAATAAAACTAAAATTGTATATAATTATTATAATTTATATAATATATTATATATATATATATATTTCTTTAAGTATAAAACATTATAAATATATATATATAATATATAATTTTTAGAACTAATAATAAAAGATATTGAAAAACAATTTCAAGAACTTCAAAGAATTTTCCAAAGAATATGTTATATATATTAAATATATAAAACAAATATATAATAATATTATAAAACTATATAAATAAATTATTTATAATATATTATTTTATAATACATTATTTATTATTTTATTTCAAAAAAGAAAATTCAGAATTTTTACGTAATTATTGCAGTTATTGACAAGTTTATGACAGCATCCCACACATGTGATAAGCTTAAAAATATCTCAAAATATTCCTTCTCGGAACCAAATTCACTACATCCACACACAACTTAGTGTCCAAGAGGGTTGAATTTATGCATTACATCCCTTTTAAAACTGTTTGAGTGAAGCTTATGATGCTGCCTCATCATCATCATCTTAGCACCATTTGCATCTCATTGCATCCCATCACCTTCATGTGAATGATAAGTAACTGCATGAATCCCTCAGCTTGTGTTTAACTCACTGACTGCAGCACTTCAGATTTCACACTGCTAGTTAGAAAGCAAGTAAACTCTGTTTACACATCAGATGTGAACAGCGTACCATGACAAAAATAGATCACTACCTTTATATTCAGTAGAGTTGTCTGCACTGGAAGTGCCTGATACGATACACTTGCAGCTGACTAATCCCCCGTTTCTATTTTTGATGCACTGCTAAACTAATCCAGCCACTTTATGTCCCCTATATTTGTGAAATAAAATGATTTTACTTACACATATATCGTATGTGTTCATTCATTATGTTATTATGAATTCATTATTCATTATTATCGCCATGAATTCATTCATTATATTATTTAACTTTACACAAATTTACATTTAAAATTTAATTTAATTTAATTTAATTCATTATTTGATTTATATTTGTATATTTATAAGATTTTATATATACATATACATATATATATATATATAACTATATATAACTATAAATATTTAATTCATTGATTATATTATTTATTTAAATTTGAGTTAATTTAAATTTATTTTTATTTTCATTTTTGAAATTATTTTAAATTACATTTTTAAGTTATTTATTATTCATTTAGTTTTTAAAATATTTCTAACTATATATATATATATATATATATATATATATATATATATATATATATTTATTATGTTATTTATTTAACTTTAATTTAAATTCATTTAAATGTACAACAATTTTTAATTAAGTTTTTAATTTATTTGTAATTAATAAAGTTTTTAAAATATTTTTTTAAAGAATTTGTATAAAATGTTAACTTAAAAATTTTTTTTAAATGAAATTCTTAGATGACATGTTGCTTCGATGCATCCAGTGTAGACAACCTCAAACTGAAATGATTCAACACTGGGCGCATCCAGTATAGATCTACTGTTGTGGACAAAAGGACTGAATAAAGTAGCAGAAGTGCTTCAAGATTTCTTATCAAGGGGGCGATACTGTCCCTCCTGATCACTGCTTTGTTGTTTGTTCCCTGTCTGGCCATTGATAATTTGTCAGGATTCAGAGGAGGAGGATCCTGACATGGATTCAGCCTTCACCCGTTCGAACGATCCAGGCCTCGGGTCTCTGGAGCTCCAAAACTTCAAGCCTTACATCCCTGAGGATTTTGCCAACTTTGAGGTGTACAACGCCAGCCTTGAGACCCAAGAAGGGGCTATGTGTGTGCAAGTGTTAACAGGAACACGGGCTGCGGAAAAAGAAGTGTCCCGTAGTCCCACAGCCAGCACATGCACAAGCGGCTACTTCTCCCATAGTGCCTCGAACGCCACGCTGTCTGACGTACTCTTCAGTGGCAGTGATAGTTGCGACCAGCTCAGCATTAGAGAACCTCCAGACCCTCAGGAAGCACATGGAAGAGGGTTGCATCCTTCCAGAAGTGCCTCGGGATCCTGTCCAGCTCAGACTGTTCCCGCTCAGCCCTTTTCCCGTCACTGCACCGATCGGGACTCTTCCCCTCGGCTTCCCCGCAAATGTATCCTGAGCATCAGTCAAGAATTCACAGATTTCAAGGGTGTAGATGATGGCGTAGGAGTAGAAGACCTCGGTAACAACAGATGGAAGGTGGAATCGATGCCTCCAAACTTTAAGGGTGGAGATGATGGTGTAGGAGAAGAAGGCCTCAGTAACATCAGATGGAAGGCGGAATCCGTTCCCCCAGACTTTATGGGTGTAGGTCATAGCATACGACAAGACCTTGGTAACATGGGATCAAAGGCGCAATCCGTTCCCCCAGACTTTAAGGGTGTAGGTCATAGCATAAGAGATGACCTTGGTAACATGGGATCAAAGGCGCAATCCATTCCCCCAGATTTTAAGGGTGTAGGTCATAGAATAAGTGACAACCATGGTAATATCGGATCAAAGGCAGAATCCGTTCCCCCAGACTTTAAGGGTGTAGGTCACGGCATAAGAGAAGACCTTGGTAGCATCGGATGGAAGGCGGACTCGAATCCTCAAGCCAAAACCCAAGGCATGGATCCTCCACCCCAGTGCCATCTCCACAATGGGAAAGAGTCTCCCAGTATCCCAGTACCTCACGCCAAGCCACAGCTGGAAGCAACTCAAGAACTTGAGTCCTTTGAGGATGCAGAACCTTTGGCGGACTCTAGTGAGGATGAGAACGGACCAGTTGCTCAGTTGCCAGACTGGATGGCCCCCGGTGAGCAAGTTTGGGTGGGCAAACGGAGTGGGACGGTGCATTACGTTGGAGGGGTAGAGTTTGCCAAAGGCATCTGGGTTGGAGTAGAGCTGGACCTTGCTGTAGGTAAGAGAACTCTTCCCTTTCTTGCTCTTTGATGCTGAATCCCAACTTAACTCCTTGTAACCTTAGACCTTTCTTGTCCTTCCAAAGGCAAGCACAACGGTACGGTCCAAGGAAGGGTGTACTTCCGGTGTGCTACAGGTCATGGCGTCTTCGTGAAGCCATCCTGTTTGACTCGAGGCCCTCCGTCCATAGACACCGACCCTCAACCTATGCTCCAGTAGGAGCAAGACAGTGATCCAATAGTTGGTAGATGATCTCTTCGACACCAGCACCAGCCACCGCCTGGACAAACCAAGTGCTAACAGAATCCATCCTTCTGATTCGTTAGAGATTTGTTGGTTCCCCTGATTCTATGGCAATAAACCCTACCTGTGTGTCTTGTGTTGAAATTATAGGCCTATTTCAGTATCATCTTTGAATGTCGAGAGTTGCACAGTTGCACAAACTTGTTTTATATATCATGTATAGCTGTAATACTAACATCCTTCTTGGTTACCACTTCTTATATGACTAAATCTATTAATCGAACATTGCCTAACTCTACTTTGAGTGAGTTTGAGATTTGAATGCATGTTCTAGGTAAGAATGTACTACTGTTTATGACCTTTATGTTTGCGTGATTATATCAGGTATTACCAAAGACATAGCCTTTCAAATCTGCTGTGCAAACTTCTTATGTAGATTACTTTGACAATGTGTTTTATGCTTGTGTACTTTTAATATGTGTTTGACTGATTTATGCTAAGTGCCATATTTCTGGTTGGAAGACCACATGCCCATCAGAACTTCAAAATTGTGGTCAATTTTTTTTTTTTAGATTTAATGGTATTTTGATTGGATGGCAATCTAGTTGCTCGTACTCTGTTGCGTTACTGGTTTGTTGAGTACTGTAACTGTTGAAGGACTGCCAATATTTCTATTAACAGAGCTGTCTGAACGCTTGCACTGGAGTAACTTATCCTGGATGCACATTAAGTTACGTAATGCACAGACTTTTATGCATTCTCAGATACTGATTTGACGCTTCTCAGGAGGTTGAGGTCACCTAATGCGGAGAGCACCTTGTTTTCTTTATCAGACCCTTGCCGGTAGGGAGCGTTATTGCAAAACGCAGATAACCCGGTCTGCTTCGTACTGGCTATAGACAAGAAATTTCCTAAATTACTGACACAAGCCCTGTTCATGAACGGGTCTTTTTAGATAGTCGACTTCTAGGTTCACCCGCCTAATAATGAAGCTTTTGAGCATTTGAATCCATGTGTGTTTCACTGTCGAGTAAGAGTTTATTAGTTTGTGATACTAAAGCCAATATTAATGTTTTTTATAGGTATAAATGGGAGATGGACAATATCGGGGAAATTGGGACATAGCCTGAATAATGCTAGTATGTTTAGTGCCATGACCAGTGCTGTTATTATTGCTCTGTTTTACCTTAAGAACTGTGGATCTCATAAGAAGTGAATACTATTGCTGTCAATGGAGACGGCATAATGAAAACCCAAGACCTTACTTAAAAGAAAACAAAGCTGCTCTCCTTGACAAGGAGCTGTACATAAAATGTATGAACATAGTATTTACAATATTATAAAATGTACAGAATTGTATTTATATTGTATCTCTGCAGATGTTGCTACAAAGATGTTGTAGAATACAGAACGTTTACAAACACTTGTGTGTGTTCTTCCTTTGCACAACATTATTGGTTGTTTTGAAAGGTTTGCTCCTAACATTTTGGGCGAACTATTCATTTATCATGTTATAGATAATATAACAATAGCTCTAAAACAGACAATGTTTCTTTGCCTTTGTGTCTGAACTTTTTATTAGTGCTGTCAAGCGATTAATCGCGATTAATCACGATTAATCACGATTAATCGCAATTAATCACATCCAAAATAAACGCATGTATATATTTAAGAAAAATGTTTATATATTAAATACATTTATATATAATATAAAATATATGCATGTAAATACATGTATATATTTTTAGAATATATACTGAGTGTATGTATTTATATATACATAATAAATATACACCGTACATGCATATATTATGTAAACAAAAACTTATTTTGGATGTGATTAATCGTTTGACCACTACTTTGTATACTTTATATCTTATAATTTACACTGATAATGTCACTAGAACACTTTGCACAGCTGCATTCAAACCATTAGTATTTAGAGATTTTGACAAATCCAAAGCAACTGAAACACTTTCAAAGCAAAAAAGGTGTGCATTTTGACAAGAGCATGTTGTACTCTCTTGTGTCTGACTGGCTGATTTAATCTCTTATTTAAATCTCTGATTTAATCTCTGAGTCCTGACCTTTGACCTACATTATCATGTTGAGTTACTGGGTCGCTAGGTCATTGTGTGGGATTGAGGCAGTGAACATCTGCAATAGAAACTCTGTGGAATACATCTGAAATCATAAAATAAATGCATGCATTTCCAAATGCACTTATCTAAAGGAACTCGCACTGTATTCTGGGAATTAAACCCATGGCCCATGAGTTAAAACAGTAAAACATGGTAAAGATCATTCCAATTTTTTAGCACTGAGCACACTGGCATTCTTTATAACGTCTCATTTTGTGTTGCACAAGAAAAAATAATGGTGTACATGTTTGGAACAACATGATACAATCTGCCGCTCAAAAGTTTGGGATCAGTAAGATTTTCAATGTTTTTTAAGGGAGTCTTTTCTGCTCATCAAGGCTGTGTTTATTTTATCAAAAATACTGAAAAAACAGTAATATTGTGAAATCTTATTGCACTTTCTAATATTGGTTTCCTATTTTAATATACTTTAAAATAGAATGTATTTCTGTAACACAGCGCATCATTGCTCCAGTCTGTAGTGTCACATGATCCTTCAGAAATCATTCTAATATGCTGATTTATTACGAGTGTTGAAACTGTTGTGCTGCTTGATGAATACAAGGTTAAAAAGAGCAGCATTTGTTCAAAATAGAAATCTTTCCTAACAATATAAGTCTTTACTATGACTTTTTATTCATTTAACGCATCCCTCCTGAATAAAAGTATTAATTTCTTTAAAAAAAGAAAAGAAAAAAAATGTACTGACCCCAAACTTTTGAATATATTGTAACACAAAATTTCTTTTTTAGATAAATGCTGTTCTTTTTTATAAATCAGAGAATCCTAATATATATATATATATATATATATATATATATATATCACAGGTCCCAAAAAAAATATGAAGCAGCATAACGGTTTCCAACATTGATTATAAACCAGCAGGACAAACAAATTAAGTCCTAGCTTAAGTCAAATATTATCACACCGCCAACAAAATCCAAAAATATTCAGGCATTTAATCTACTAAATTAATCATTAGTCACATGAGAGTGAGTAAGCAATAAATGTAGTCAACCATAGAGCGAAAGGGACAGGTTTCTAGTGTGGGCGTGGTTTTCTGGGGAGTGGGCGGGGCGTGGCTGGTTGTGGGCGTGGTCTATATCAGCGTGCGTGAGGCTGTGAGCTACCATAACCATATGGCAGATGGCTTGGAGTTTCGTCGCCTGACAGACGCGCTCGCTAGCTGCGCTTTATTCTACCTCATATCAAACCATCCGCGCTCCGTTACTGCTGCCTTCCAGGAATACGAGTTGTTATTGATATATAAGCAGTCGTAGTGAAAGTTTGAGCCTGTTTAAGGATGCACAGCTCTCAGAAGGACACCACATACACCAAGATCTTCGTCGGAGGTCTTCCGTATCACACCACAGACTCCAGCCTCAGGAAATACTTTGAAGTGTTTGGAGAAATCGAGGAAGCTGTTGTCATTACTGACAGACAAACGGGGAAATCCAGAGGCTATGGATTCGTAAGATATCTATCTATCTATCTATCTATCTATCTATCTATCTATCGTTATCAGCTTTATTTTAGTATAGATACAATTCTTAGATCAGAGATACTGTTTTAGGTTAGATTATTTTGATTAGGATTAATTTGAATTTTACATTTAGTGAGTTTTAGCAATTTTCCTCTGTGATTTTTAGTAGTTTATATATATATATATATATATATATGAATTGTTTTTATCTTCTTTTTTTTTCAATTTTAGTTATTTTAGTATGTTAAGTTAAACTAAATGATGTTTGGTTATATTTTCCATTTCAATTTTAGTAAAAGGTTTAGTAATTTTGTTTTTGTCATTTTTATAATTTTTTTTTAATGTCTTTATTTTTGATTTTGAGAAATGTTTGAATTAGTTTATATTTTTAATTTCAGTTTTTAATTTAAGTTTTAGAAATTTTGTTGTTTTGTCATTTTTACATTGTTTTTTTTCATGTCTTTTAGATTTTTTTTTCTTTTAGTTTTTGTCATTTCAATACACTAGTAAACTAATTGAAAATGAGAAATGTTTCCATTTTTATATTTTTCATTTTAATTTTAGTTAAATTTTTGGTAATTTTGTTGGGTGCTCTTTGTCATATATATATATGTATATATTGTGTGTGCGCTGTCTATCTATATAGGTTAATTACTGTTTTTTTTTTTTTTTTTTTTTTTTTTTGTACTTTTTATTTTATTTCAGTGAATGTTTATTTTATTTTTTATAACATGAAGAACTCTTTTAGTTTTAGTTAAATAAATTAACCCTGATCGTTATTGTCTGTCGTAATCAGTGTTTTTAGTATTTTAGTATCAGATACTGTAATGAAATACTATAAAAAAAAATTAGTAATTTTTTGAATGTTTATATATATATATAATTTTTTTTTTTCATTTTATTTATTTTATTTTTTTTTTTTTTTATTTTATTTCAGTTTTAGTTATTTTAGTGCATCAATGTTCACTAAATTAGAATAAATGTAATTAAAAAAATTTTTTAAATCCTTGGCTACTAGTAGAACTATTTAATTTTATTATAATTTAAATTTTATTATAATTATTTTAAAATAATTTTATTATTTTATTCCAAGCATTGAAATTTGTTTTTGATGGTTTTAGTTTCAGTTTTAGTCATCTATAATAACCCTAATTTTGTCTGTTTATCTATCTGTCTGTATTACAATTTACTTGCCGTCACATTCACATGGAGCATCACTGAAAACACTGAATTTGTGTATCTGTAGGTGACGATGGCCGATCGAGCCGCAGCAGAAAGAGCCTGTAAGGACCCAAACCCCATCATAGACGGCAGGAAAGCCAACGTGAACCTGGCGTACCTCGGGGCCAAACCACGGATCATGCAGCCAGGTGCGGATCCAGGCGCTCTTGCTTTATTGATCATTATATGTGTGTTTTCTTGTATTATTTAAATATAAAAATAAATAAATGCAATAAGATTGTGTTTTTCACAGGCTTTTCATTTGGTGTCCCTCAAATACACCCTACATATATCCAACGGCCTTATGGGTAAGTGTAACAAGACTATTGACGACTGTATATTGTTTGTGTAGTTTCATTAGTTCTTAAAAAAATCGTTCATCACAAAAATGTGCTCACTCTTAGGCCCTCTGAGTTTATTTCTTCATCAGATTTCGAGAAATGCATCAGTGTCTCAGCAAAGTGAATGGGTGCCGTCAGAATGAGAGTCCAAACAGCTGATAAAAACATCACGATCATCCACACCACTCATCAGTTAACATCTAGAGAAGACAAAAGCTGAAACAAATCCAGCATAATCCATAATAACGCTTCCTCCAGTGAAAAAGTCATCTGGTTCGAATCAGGAGAGAAGTCTGCGCAGATCAAGCACCGTTTACTAAACAAATATGTGGCTGGATATTAATGTGAGAGACAACAGCACATGCACTTTTTCACTGGAGGAAGCGTTATTATGGATTATGATGGATTTGTTTCAGTGTTATCTGATGGACTGGATTGGTGTTTTTATCAGCTGTTTGGACTCTCATTCTGACGGCACCCATTCACTGAGACACTGATGCTGTGATGCATTTCTCCAAACCTGATGAAGAAACAAACTTGGGTGGCCTGCATTTTCATTTTTAGGTGAACTATTCCTTTAAGCATTCTCTCATTTATCTACATTTTCTAATGTAAGAATATGACATTGGAAAAGATTGCATTTTGTCATCCTAGACTTATTTTTACCGTTGCATTGCTTTAAAGGTGTTGTGTGTAATTTGTATGCATTGTTGTATCACATCTTAAGAGTCAAGAATAATTCATAGCTAGAAAATGACACCTTTAAAGCTAAATTGCAATATCATATTCCAACATGCTGCAATATTCCATAAAGGATGTTGATTTCTGTGCATTTGTGTCATAAACTGTTGTTCTCTTTGTGTCGTAGTGATAGTGAGGATGATCATTCCCCATTACTGTATCCTCCTCCTTTCCGCCAGGTTATGAGGTGTGTTCGTCTGCTTTTTTTTTTTACCCTGTGTTTTATTTGAAACGTCTCGGTCTGTGTCTTCTCTCTCCATGTGCTGTGTCTCTCTCTGATCTGACAGGCTCGCGTTCGGTTAACGTAACCTAAGAGGTGAACGAGCTCAACAAAGTCAGAATTCAGTAGACTCGAACCCGATGGTGATTAGCTTGCATGGACGTTGTTGTTGTTTTTGGAGAGGAGCTTTGCTGTGCATTTGGATCTGAAGTGGTTTTATAGCTAAACCGTGTGCTTTAATAGAAACGAGTGTACGGTAGGACGTGGGGATTCTGGGAGACGGTCGTATCTTTCTGGATTTGATGATTGTGCACAGCTTGTTTGATTTATTTTCTATTCATTTGAACAAGCGTTGTGGTGTTTTGTTGTTGAAGGGCTCACAGTTTCCCTCAAAACAAAACTACTCACGGCTTGCATGTTGCTGTGTATCTTGTGCCTCTGTTTTTTATTTCTTTTACTAATAATTCATTTGCCTACTTCTTACAGTGATTCTTTTTTCCCCAAAACCTCTTTGTGTAAAATAGACATTCAAGTAATGCATGTTTTATTGTCTTACAAATAGCAGGTGACTCATTTGCTGTTAACATATTTCTAAAATAATAAAATAATAAATGCAAACATTTACGTTCATTCATTTGTCTAAAATGTTCCTTATCAGGAATAAAAGCAATTCTTCTCAGTGAGGCAATAACATGAGAAAGTTTTGTGGTAAATAACGAATGAAACAGTCACACTGTTTTTGTCACGGTTTTATAACTGCTTTCTGATATATTTATATTTAAAATTACTGTGGCTGTACCACTATTATTATTATTTTTATCAATATTATTTATATTTTTATTTAGTTTTTATTTTTATATATTTTTTTATTTTTATGTTAGTTGTTTTTGTCATTTTTATTATTATTTTTAATATATTTATGTAGTCTTTATTAATTTTTAATTCAGTTTTAGTTATTTTAGTACGTCAAGTTGATGCAAAATGATACATACGTTTGTTTTTTATATTTTATTTCATTTCAGTTATACTATTATAGTTTTTATAAATATTTTGAGTGAGTTTTTATCTTATATTTTCTGTTTTAATTTCAAGTTTTGTTGATGTTTTAGTAAATTTGTTGTTTTTTGTCTTTTTTTTTATTCGTTTTTAATTTATAAATATGTCTATTTGTTTTCATTTGAACTTCAGCTTTAATTATTTGAGTACATAAAGTGAAATGGTGCCTTGACAACTAGCTAAAATAAAATAACAAAGTAATATAAAGTAAATAATATAATATAAAGAAATAAAATAATCTAAAGTTTTTTTATATTTTATTTTATTTCAGCTGAATTTAGGATTTATGATCAGGACAGTATTAGGATTTTTTTGTGTTTTTATTATTTTATTTTTATGTCAATATTTATGTCAATATAGTTATGAACTCTATATATATATTTATATTTTATTTCTAATACTGAAACTGTTTTTATGGTTCTAGTTTTAGTTAATATATATAGTTAATGTAGCACAGAATGTAACAGATGTTATGCATTGCTTTCTAATACAGTTCAGAAAGCATGAGACCCAGAGTTAGCGTAGCTAGAAGTGTGTTAATGTGCTCATGTAAAGAGTATTTTGGACTGCATGGTCCTGCTGACCGATCCTCGGTCACTCCTGTCCTTCTAGTAAGATTCAGTCCAGAGAAGAGCAGCTGCAGCACAAGACAACAGGTGTTCAGAGACACCAGAGATCAGCCCTCTGTTTCTGTGATTTACAATAGCTTAAATTAGCCTGAACTCTGGCAACCCCCAAATGTTCAGGACATGAAGTATGAAAATATGTTTGTCGTAAGAAAGTTGCCGCTGCAGCTTAGTAACAGGGGTATTTTTAACAAGGACACGCTCAGGGTTAAGGTTATATTTTGCTCTACTTTCATAATGAGATGTTGTGTTCTCATCTAATTTTCTGATAGGGGTGAGTAGGATGAGCAAAATCAGTTCATTAATAGAAAAATGGTTATTTACTTATGGAAGCTATAAGCTATATGTTTTAACAATGTAAAAGATAATTGTGATTTATTTCATAATTCTGACTTTTTTCTCTTAGTTCTAAGTTTATATAAATTCCGAGACTTCTCAGAATTGCGAACCTAAGAATTTTAGAATTTTGAGAAAAACGTCAGAATTTTGAAATGTGATTTTTGAATTAAAAAAGTCAGAATTATGAGATGTCATTTTAGAGTCTTGAGAAAAAAGTCAGTTATGAAATGTAATTTTAGAATTTTGAGAGAGAGACAGAATTATGAAATGTGATTTTAGAATTCACAGGGAAAAAAAAGAATTATTAAATTTAGAATTTTGAGGAAAAAGGTCAGAATTATGATGTGTAAGCTCTGAATTTTGAGAAAAAAGATAAAAAAAAAAGTCACAATTTTTAAAAATATTTAGTATCAGTGTAATCAAAAGAACCGGTTCGTGTCCAGTGGACCGTTGGTTCTGTGTTCAGGACTGAGTTAAAGTCTCAGGCCGTGTGTTGCTCAGCTTTCTTTTATTAAAAATAGCAGCCGTCCTGTCACTCTCCAGACTCGCAGCTCATCTGTGAACACATTTAACTCCAGCACCTGTTGTTTTTGCACATTTGGGAGAAATACAAAGCAAATCTGCCCGGCAACACAGACGGGTCTTAACAGTGATTATTTTATCAGTTTGAGCGGTGCTGCTAGAGGCTCAGAAATTATCAATATTTTATTTTTATTTTTTATTTTTATTATTATTTTATTATTTTATTTTTATTTTATTTATTTATTTATTTTAACAGTAAAAAACCTAAAAGGTTTCAACAATAAAATTAAAAAAAAAAAAAAAAAAGAAAACAGATAAAAAAGTTTGCAAGACAGATTTAGTGAGACCGGCAACACAGACGGGTCTTAAGTCTTAACAGTGATTATTTGTTCAGTTTGAGCGGTGCTGCTGGAGGCTCAGAAATTAAACGTCTTTAAACTTCTCAAGACTTCAGGCATCTCTCCACTGTCAGATTAAAGCTTCTGTGTAAGCAATTTCAGCCGTTATAGCTGCAATGCTGAAGTCAAAGGTCTGTGTGAGACTCGCAAGCTCGTAGAAGGTCACGCAGAATGATTCAAAGATGAGGAATGTTTCTGATCGGCTAAAAACAATGCAGTGAATTTTCTACGGTCCTTTTTTTTTAAAATGACAGCTGTGCACAAAAATCAACTTTCAATATTTATTTTCATATTTATTTGTTCATTTGTTTAAGTGTAGTTTTTGCGTTGTGACATTATTTGCAGGACTGAGCACATTTACCCAAATTTATTTTATTATTTTTATTTATTTTAAATTTTTATTTATTTTAAATTTTATTTTATTTTCCTTTTTATTTAATTACATTTTTATTTTATTCAGTGTGACATTATTTGACACATTTACCAACCTAGTTCCTCAAAATAATAAAATGTAATTATTATTTAATATTAATTGAATATTTAAAATAATTTTAAATTTAATTAAGTTTTTTCATTGTGACATTATTTGCGTGATTTAGCACATATTCCTAGTTTCTCAAAAAAGCATTGATTTATCGATTTTATTTTATTTCCACTGGACAAAACAATAAAATCTAAATAAAATAAATGAAAACAGATAAAAAGTTTACAAGACAGATTTAGTGAGACCTTTATATATTCAATTAAATTTTTAATTTCATTTAATTTCTTTCATTGTGACATTATTTGCGTGATTTTAGCACATATTTCCAGTTTCTCAAAAAAAGTATTGAGTATCGATTTTTATTTTATTTTATTTTATTTTATTTTATTTGTGTGACTGAGCACATTTACCCTCCCAGTTCCTCAAAAAAACCTTTATTTATTTATTTTAAATAAATAATTATTATATATTTATATTTATTATATATTAAATAAATTATTTATTTATTTTTTTATAGATTTTCTGTGCTGCCTTTTTAATTTTTAAGGATAAAAAAAATTAAATAAAGTTTTGGAGAATCATTAATAATTGACATTTAAATAATGTCTAGATGCAATTCGGTAGTAAGAACTTGGGGGGGGGGATGCATAATTATCTTAAATAATATCACTACTATAAAACAAAATATATAAGTCAGTTTTTTATCTTTTTTTTTTTTTCCTTTCGATTTTGGGGTGAAATGTATTTTACTTATTTGCTGTACTTCATATGCCACCTTTGTAGTATAAAGATGCAGAAAACACAGTTGAAGCACCTGCTGCTTATTTTCCATTCAGCACCACAGCAGATTTCCACTCTTATTTCTCTTCCACACTTCAAACGTGTGTGTGTGTGTGTGTGTGTGTGTGTGTGTGTGTGTGTGTGTGTGTGTGTGTGTGTGTGTGTGTGTGTGTGTGTGTGTGTGTGTGTGTGTGTGTGTGAGAGAGAGTGTGTGTGAGAGAGAGAGACGTGTGAACGCACGCGAGTGTGTAACTGGATTTCTCTTCTTTCGTTTCAGTATTGTTTGGTGTGTCAGTAACATTGACCCTGTTTTTGATTGCAGAATTGCTGTCAAAGCTCTGCTCTGTTTTCTTTCTTTGGAAGGTTTTTTCTGCTGTGATATTGATCGACCTGCTTTGATATTCATAGTCACTTGTGTTATTGGAGTGCGGGGTTAGACAATAATATGAAGTGAACTCATAATTGAATGCTGAGTTTGCAAATGAAATAGGTTTGCCATGATATCAATAATGCAAAAGCATTCATCTGAATCATCGTTAAGATTCAGTTCAAAGGCTAAAGATGGACTCTCGTTAGCGACAGCACTATTGATGATGTTGATTTAGTGAGCTGTGATTCACCAATTAAGCTTCATTTGTGAATTATAAGCAGAATGAATGTCTGCGTGAATCATTCAGAAATCTAAAACTATGGGCGCTTTGTTCACGATAACATAAACTCTCTTAAACGGTTTACACACTCTAGTTAATTTAATTTGTCTAACGATGTCTAACAGTGGACATACTGTGTCTCTCAAATGCTAGAAATGGACATTTTGGAATGAAATGTCAGACTGTTTTCTCATGCTACGGCTAATTTATCTTAAATCCACACACTTTTTGCTCAATTTTACTCATGCAATGGATTAGACATGTTTAAAATATTCTGCTCTCAAGTAATATTTACCTTGATTTTAATGAATATATATATTCATTAAAAACAAATGATGGAAATGGCACCACAAATACATAAATGATTTTCCCAGAATACAAATTTGCTTTACTTTATTCTGTGTTTATAGATTATTGCAATTGGAAAAAATAAATCAATAATATAATAAAATTTAAATAAATTATATTTTATCTTAAATATATATGTATCTATTTAAAAAAATCAATGAAAACAGGCAATACTAAGACAGATTTATTGATGCCTTCATATATTCAGTTAATTTAAATTCAATTCATGTGTTGTTTCAATTAAAAACTAAAAGGTTTATAAAATAAAATCTATATCAATATAATTTAAAACATTTACAAAACCTTCATATATTAAATTCAATTGATTTAAATTAAATTCAGGTTTAGAAGACAGATTTAGTGAGACCTTTATATATTCAATTAAATTCCATACAAGTTTGAGTTTAATTTGAAAAAAAAAAGGTTTATACAATAAAATTTATATAAAAAAGAAAACGGGTAAAAAGTGTACAAGAGTCAAATTAATTTCAATTCAAGTTTCAGTTCAATTAAAAAAACATAAAATATTCAAAAAATTATCAATATAAAATAGAAATCTGTGGATACACCATCTTAAACGAGTTAATAAAAAATAATAAAATATAATATGTATATTATAATAATATATTTATATAATAGGTATATTTGTAGCAATAGCCAACAATACATTGTATGGGTCAAAATTATCCATTTTTCTTTTATGCTAAAAATCATTGGGATATTAAATAAAGATCATGTTCCATGAAGATATTTTGTAAATTTCCTACCATAAATATATCAAAACTTCATTTTTGATTAGTAATATGCATTGCTAATACCTCAATATTTAGATTGTTTTGCACCCTCAGATTTTCAAATAGTTGCATCTCAGCCAAATATTGTCCGATCCTAACAAACATGATGTATAAATCTCAATTTCAACAAATTGGTTTTGTGGTCACATATATAATAAAAATTATATATTTTTTTTTAATTGCATTAAATTGAATGCGACAATTTATGTAAAAAAAGAAAAAAAAGAATGATGTACACATTCATTCTGCTGGTATTTAATGAATGAAGCCCATTAGTATTTTTTTATTGTTTAGAATCTGCAGTGACTTTCAATAATACAACCTGTTCAAAACAGCAATGCAGTTTATACCTTCTGATGTGCAATGGTCATTGACTCTTCCCAGCATGCTCTATTGTGGCAATCCTATGGATGTGAGTGACCCTGCAGTGCGCTGTTTCTCTGTTTGAATCTCGTGATCTCTGTGTTCCTCAGGATTCCCGCTCACTATGTGTATCCGCAGGCGTTTGTGCAGCCCAGCATGGTGATACCTCACGTCCAGCCGGCGTCTGCAGCCTCGGCCGCGGCGTCTCCGTACCTGGACTACACCGCCGCAGCGTACGCACAGTACAGCGATCAGTACCCGTACGCCGCCTCGCCGGCCGCCGCGGGTTACGTCTCCGCCGCCGCCGCTGCGACCGGATACGGTTACGTCCAGCAGCCTCTGGCGTCGCCCGGATCCGCGGCGGCCGCATTCGCTCAATACCAGCCGCAGCAGCTGCAGACGGACCGCATGCAATGAGAAACCCACAGTTTACATTTATGACTGTATCAGCCAAAGAAACCCATGTATGTTTTTTATTGTTCGGTTATTGTTATTATTGCTATTTTATTTGTAGGCCTAGTATTTAATATTTATTATGGAAAAGAAAGCTGTAGCTTGTCAAACGTGGTCATGTGATCGACACTACGTTTCTTACATGCAACTAATATTTTTTTCATTATTCACTCACCCTCATGTCATTACAAACTAGTGCCGTCAACCGATTAATCGCGATTAATCACATCCAAAATAAGAGTTTTTGTTGTTACATAATATATCAACCCGATCTCATGAAAGTGCGTACATTGGTACGCCGAATAAAAACGAAAACTCGTGGTATTGATACGCAAAAATGGACTTTGGCGTGTCTATGCTACGTGAGGGGTGGGATTAGGGTTGTGGTGTAGATGCGTATCATATGTACGCGAAAACTGCGTATCATATGCACGCCAACAAATTGCGGATCATATGCACGCGAAAACTGCGTATTATATGCATGCCAAAAATGCGCGTAGCATAGACACGCCAAAGTCCATTTTTGCGTATCAATACCATGAGTTTTCGTTTGTTTGTTTTTTTTTTTGGCGTAATATTTTTACGTATTTTCATGAGACCGGGCATATATATATATATTTATATATGTATATATGTATGTGTGTGTGTATTTAAGAAAAATGTTGCGTTTACATATTAAATATATATATATATATATATATATATATATATATATATATATATATATATATATATATATATATATATATTTAAAATAATTTATATGAATATAAGTATATGCATTATATTTTCTAAATATATACTTTGTGTGTGTGTTTAAACATGCATAATAAATCATGCATATATATATATATATGTATATGTATATGTATATGTGTGTGTGTGTGTGTAAACACAGACTTTTATTTTGGATTGCGATTAATCGTTTGACAGCAGTATTAAAAACCTATCTTTCAGTGCAACACCTAAAGAAACATTGTGGTTTTATTATTAAAGCACCATAAAGGTATCACATTCGCATTTGCGTTCAGATTCAGATATTATGCATTAACCACTCGCAGATGCATAAACGTCAAATCTTAAAAATGTGATTATTTTCATAATGACCTGTGATCACCTCATGAGCCTGAATATATTACTGTTGGACGGATTATTATTTATTTGGCTTTGGAAATCTAATAAAGTGCCTTACACTAGTGCAACTCTGTGCCTTAATACAGCATACTGTAACTGATAGTCAATTTAGTTATACTTGGGTTATTGAAAAGATTAATTTTATATTTCTAACTAAAGCTTTGAGCACTACTGAGAGCCTGTGTGCACTGTGTGTGTCAATATTAGTGGACTTCACTGCTGGATTAATGTGCCTTCATTATGATTAACAGAAGTGAATGTCATGGAATTAGATTTGTTTGTTGCCTTTGTTATTTGATATAAGTGACATGTATGAAGGGATAAATGTGGCGAAAGGAAATGATTGCATTAATATGTGCAGCTACAGAATACATGTCTGAGTATTTGTGTATTAAAAGGCCGTATCTATCAACACCAGTTCACTGCAACTACGTTTGCTTTTCATTTAACGAGTTTTGTTGTACGGTCGGTCAGTTTGTCATCCTGAAGATCGTTGTTTGCACTTTGCTCTGTTGATGAAAATACATTTGCAGATTATTGGAGTATCACATGGAATAAGTAACATTTGATAAAATATGTATCAGATAATTCTGATGATTTATTAAAAAAGTATCCTGTCTCACGTTTTTTTTCTCCTGTGTGTTTATTATACCATTTTAAAGTTTATAGTTTTTATTGATTTTTATATATATATATATATATATATATATATATATATATATATATTACTAGTATTTAATATTTTTGTCTGTCATTTTAATTTTAAAGTTCTTTGTTTAGTTAGTGTGTGTGTGTGTGTGTGTGTGTGTGTGTGTGTGTGTGTGTGTGTGTGTGTGTGTGTGTGTGTGTGTGTGTGTGTGTGTGTGTGTGTGTGTGTGTGTGTGTGTGTGTGTGTGTGTGTGTGTGTGTGTGTGTGTGTGGTCATCATCTCCAGCAGATGTCAGTGTTGTTATGTGAGCACACTGCT
Source organism: Acrossocheilus fasciatus (assembly GCA_036784905.1). Lineage (NCBI taxonomy): Eukaryota > Metazoa > Chordata > Actinopteri > Cypriniformes > Cyprinidae > Acrossocheilus > Acrossocheilus fasciatus. The sequence goes on from CM071953.1 coordinate 34,469,885, forward strand.
GCACATTTGTTATAACCTCAGGAACAGACATTCCCCAAAACACAAACAACCTGTATTATAACTTAAATTGATCAAGTTCTATATAGAAACACACACACATATGATGATATATATGTGACGCTGGACCACAAAACCAGTCATAAGGTTCAAATAAATAATACATAACTACATAAATTATTCTGGCCACACTTTAGATTAGGCTCAGTTCTCACTATTAACTAACTATGAATTAACTATACTTTTGCCTCAATATTCTCCTAATTACTGTTATTAATACTTAGTAAAGTTGTTGTTGACAATCAGGTTTAAGAATTGGGTCAGATTAAGGATTTAGAATAAAGTCTTCAGAATTAGACATTAGTATGTGCTTTAATAATAAACAGCCAATATCCCAGTAATATTCATGCTGAAAACCAACTAGTTAATATTGAGAAATGAACACTAAAGTGTTACTAATATTCTTATTAACTCACCAAAGTATTTCAAGTGAGAAGGTTACATACAAAGCATGCATTTTAAGGTTAGATTTTAAATTTTGATGTTTGTATTGTATTGTATATAAATGTTCTACACAGTCAGTATTAAGGTCAATTACATAACTAATTCAATTACAGAAAAAATGACTTTTTAGCCTACATGATAAACTGGTTGAACGCCAAAATTAGATTTTCTGAAGGAATCACGTATAACCCGAGGCGCTGTCTTATATGATTTATCTATACATGCTATGCTACCACACACACACACTCTCTCTCTCTCTCTCTCTCTCTCTCTCTCTCTCTCTCTCTCACACACACACACACACACACACACACACACACACACACACATACATATACTGTATATATATATATATATATATATATGCAGGAAAGTGGTGTTTATGTCTAATAAGAAAAGGTCAAACACATTTGTCTACTACAGATAAAACTCTGTGTGTGTGTGTGTGTGTGTGTGTGTGTGTGTGTGTGTGTGTGTGTGTGTGTGTGTGTGTGTGAGAGTGTGTGTGTGTGTGTGTGTGTGTGTGTGTGTGTGTGTGTGTGTGTGTGTGTGTGTGTGTGTGTGTGTGTGTGTGTGTGTGTGTGTGTGTGTGAGAGTGTGTGTGTGTGTGTGTGTGTGTGTGTGTGTGTGTGTGTGTGTGTGTGTGTGTGTGTGTGAGAGTGTGTGTGTGTGTGTGTGTGTGTGTGTGTGTGTGTGTGTGTGTGTGTGTGTGAGTGAGTGAGTGAGTGAGTGAGTGAGTGTGTGTGTGAGTGTGTGTGTGTGTGTGTGTGTGTGTGTGTGTGTGTGTGTGTGTGTGTGTGTGAGAGAGTGTGTGTGTGTGTGTGTGTGTGTGTGTGTGTGTGTGTGTGTGTGTGTGTGTGTGAGTGAGTGAGTGAGTGAGTGAGTGAGTGAGTGTGTGTGTGTGTGTGTGTGTGTGTGTGTGTGTGTGTGTGTGTGTGTGTGTGTGTGTGTGTGTGTGTGTGTGTGTGTGTGTGTGAGTGTGAGTGTGTGTGTGTGTGTGTGTGTGTGTGTGTGTGTGTGTGTGTGTGATACAATAAGAAGATATGCACATGCAAACACATCTGACATAAATCCATTGATGTGCACCTCACATTGTCAGGGTTCTGTCACTTCAGTCTAGTGTTATTCATGGTTTTGTGACAGAGCCCTGGCACTCCCGTCATGACACATGTCCTTTATGTGAGCACACAGCTTCAAGTGTGCACTCTTTCGTCTGCGTGCCTTGTTTCATGTTCATTCATGTTATGTCTTGTGCGGTGTGGCACGCAGCTTGTGTTTTTCTTTGGCTGTGTGCTTTTCATGTTGTCATGTCTTGTGTGAACATGTGGCTTATGAGTATTCTGCGTGTCCTGTTTTGCACATGGCTGGTGATTTGTGATTTTCCCCTACGGGGTAGTTGTTGTTTGTTTTGTTTTTTATTAATAAAAGCCCATCACTCTGCACAACTGAGTCCTCCCCTCATCCCTTTACCCAAACCTTGACACACATGAAAATTATTCCTTGGTAAATATGATCAAAGAAGGCTGTGAAAATAAGTCCGCATTGTTTATCCATTTGATCTTTCATTCAAAATTAAAAAAAAAATCTAACCTTTAATTTAAAAAAAGAAAATCACATTATGAAATATTTTTCTCTAATAGGGTGAAGTCAGCTAAAACGGGCCATGTTTTGGTAAATGACTTATAATACCATCAATCAAGCTATGCATGAGATATAATGATATTCTTATAGATTAGCTCGGGTCTCTTAAATATATTTATATTTTTTAAATGTGAAAAAGTATAAAAGTTTTAAAATTATGAGAATTAGAGTATCAGCAGGTACCTTCTTGAGCCACGGCACAACATTCAGGTAAAATGGGCCAATATAGAAAGTTAATTTCAGCTTAAATCATTTTATTTTTAACAGTAAATTACACTATTGTCTTTAGTGTGCCACTGCAACACCATAAATGCATTTCATTGAATAGAAAGTTGCATGAATATTTAATTAAACAATGCAATTAAAAATGAACTGATCATGTTGTATAAGTGTGTGTTTCTGTGCATTGGTGTCTTTTGTGTGCATACTTGTATTTTTTTTTTTTTTAAAGACTGTTAAGATTTTGTATGGACACATATCTACTATAAACCTATTTTCACCCTCAATTTCTGTGTAAAAGTGTGTGTGTGCAGCCCATTTTACTGATGTCTTCCTTTCTTTCCCCTTCTTTTAAAGCATTTAAAGCATTGAACATTTCCATTTCCAACATCAGGGCAATAATTAAGAATTTCCAATCGACTAAAGACGCTCGAGATGGGTTCGGTGCACACAGGAGAAAATACACTGCTGTATCTTCGCTGTAATGTCGTGGGCATATCAGGAAGCAACGTAGTAAGTAGCCTATGTGGTGTGCCACATTGCTTCCTGTGCTTATGTTGCTTCCTGATATCACATGAAATATATGAAATATTTCCTGTCAGTAGGATCATTGACGACAGAAAGTTGACGGTGGTGCGTAAATCAAGTTACTCCTCCCACTTCTGGTATTTTTACTGAGATTTTTTATCCCGTGTGAACTGGCCATTAATATTACAGACGTCCTGTTGTAAAATTACATTACTCCAACTAATCCTGTCCAATAGGGCTTATAAAAGTTGATATTAGACAGATTAATTGATTGTAGGGTAATTTCAGAATTCACACAACATACACACAAACACACACATGGTCAGAATTGTTGGCACCCTTGGTAAATATGATCAAAGAAGGCTGTGAAAATTAATCTGCATTGTTAAACCTTTTGATCTTTTATTTTAAAAATTCACAAAAATCTAAGCTTTCATTGGATAATAAGAATTTAAAATGGGGGGAAATATCATTATGAAATAAATGTTTTTCTTTAATACACATTGGACACAATTAACGGCACCCTTTTATTCAATACTTTTTGAATCCTCCATTTGCCAAAATAGTATAGCCCTGCTAAAAAAAAAAAAAAAAACTATAGAAGCCCAATAGAAACCATCACAGAAATTCTAATGGTAAAATACCATTATAAACCATTAGCTTTTTCCAGTAAAACCATTACAAAATTCCTTTTTGTAGTGTGTTTTGGGCATTTTTCCAAAAGGATTTAACATCCCACCAATAGAATCCATCACATACCAGTAGACACCATTATAGTTTCCAATAAAACCAATACAATTCACATTATAACCATTAAAACTATTACATTTTCTATTGTGTTTTGGGCAGGGTTCTATTGGGTTTTTTTCAGCAGGGAGGAGTTTTCTCCTATAATGCCTGATGAGGTTAGAAAACACCTGACAAGAGATCAGAGACCATTCCTTCATCCAGAATCACTCCAGACCCTTTAGATTCACAGCTATATTGCCAAAAGTATTGGCACCCCCTTTAATGAACTTTAGTAATTTCCACGAGTACAAATCTTAATGTTTAAGCATATAATGATATTCTCAGGAATTGTGTGCTTCTGATTTCATAGCAAGAGTTTGGACAGGACCCTTTTCTATTCTAACATGACGATGCCTCTGTGTATAAGACAAGGTTCAAAAAGAAATGATTGATTGAGTCGGTGTTGAAGAACTTGGCTGGTCTGCAGAAAGCAGCTGAACACGGTCTCTGGTGTGACTTTAAATGCAAACCCTGAGCAAAACCTCATCACCAAACACTAATGACTTGTACATATGGATACAATCATTCTAGACACTTACAACAGAGATGAAAATACAATTTTTAATGTGAATTGTATTGGTTTTAATGGAAACTATAATGGTGTCTACTGGTGTGTGATGGATTCTATTGGTGGGATGTTAAATCCTATTGGAAAAATGCACAAAACACACTACAAAAAGGAATTTTGTAATGGTTTTACTGGAGAAAGCTAATGGTTTATAATGGTATTTTAATGGAAACCATTGGAATTTCTGTGATGGTTTCTATTGTTTGTTTGTTTGTTTTTTAGCAGGGATGAATTATGTTTCCATCTTTGTTGCTACAGTTTTGGAAGCACCTTTTTCTGTTCTAAAGAAGGGGGTGTCCCAATGCTTTTGTGTAGCCTACAAACATATACTGTACGTAAAGAAGTCACTGTGTCGCAACTCAACAGAGCAGAGGGCTGTGCTTTACGGGAAGACGGGAAGCGCGTTCACGAGAGTAGGAGTGTTTTTACTAAGAATTTTGATTGAAATCTACAAGTTCAAGTTTGTTTTTGCGAGTTAACAGCGAAAACCTTGTTTTACTCTCCATCCCGCAGCGAAATGTAAGTTTAAAGTCTCTCCTCATCACTGACTTGTATTTACACCATCGACTGTAAAAAAAAAACCCACTAACTTATGTCTTTTGTTCTCTTACAGTGTTACTTTGTTATTATTAGCACTCGTAACGTTATATTCATATTGAATATTGTGATAGGAATATTATCGTCATTGCTTGGTAAAGCACCGTTGATGATTTTCTGTTTTTCGCCACTTTTTTGATGTTGAGGGGATCATTGTTCCCTCTAATTTTTATTTATTTTTTTCTTGCTGAGCAAATCTTTTCTCTGTTTGGAGGACATTTTGGCCACCTGATCAAAAACATTCTTTATCAGGACATTCTTTATGTTTATCTCTACAACTTTTAATTTTAATGTGCTATTTATATTTGATTTGACCCTTGATGTAACTAAATGATAAACATTTTTTTTTACAGTATAATATACTGCTGTTCAAAAGTTGGCGATCAGAAAAGTTTTGTTGTTGTTGTTGTTGTTGTTTTAAGAAGTTTCTTATGCTCATCAAGGCTGTATCTATTTGATAAAAAATACAGAATATTATTTCACAAAATAATATTGTGAAATATTATCGCTATTTAAAATAAATGTTTTCTATTTTAATATACTTTAAAATATAATTTATTTCTGTGATGCAAATCTGTATTTTCAGCATCATTACTCCAGTCTTCAGTGTCACGTGATCCTTCGGAAATCATTCTGATGTACTGATTAATAATTAGTGTTGTAAACAATTGTGCTGCTTAGTATTTTTGGGACCTGTGATGTTTATGATAAATAAAAAGTTAAAAAGAACAATGTTTATTCAAAATAGACATTTTGTGTTACAATATACACTACTATTCAAAAGTTTGGGGTCAGAAATCTTTCTTTTTTTAAAGAAATTAATACTTTTATTCAGCAAGGATGTGTTAAAATGCCATACTGTCTAGCTGTGCCCTCTTTAGCCACTAGAGGACACTCCTCTTCCTTCACGGACATTCTGTTATGAACTCCATTTCCCATAATGCATTGCTCGAGATGATTGTTTGCAGCTGCTTCCATTTGTATAATTTGGGTCCTGCCTATATAAGCTGTGTTTGTGTCTATACATGCAATGGAGGTTTTGTATTGTTACACTGCTTAAATATTAGAAATTGCAATAATATTTCACAAAAATCTTTTTTTTTTCTCTGTATTTTTAAAATGAATACAGATTTGATGAGCATAAGAGATTCGATTAAAAGACAAAAAAAAACAAAACATGGTTATTCTTAAATTATTCAGAATCGGGTAGCTCTAATATATGAATATGTATATATATATATATATATATATATATATATATATATATATATATATATATATATATTAGTGCTGTCAAATGATTAATCGCGATTAATCGCATCCAAAATAGAAGTTTTTCTTTATGTAATATACAGTATGTGTGTGTACTGTGTATATTTATTATGTGTATATAAATACACACATACAGTGTATATTTTGAAAACATTTACATGTATATACTTATATTTATATAATTTATATTATATATAAATATATTTAATATACAAATATAACATATTTTTCTTAAATATACACATGCATGTGTGTGTGTGTATTTATATAAACATAATAAATATACACAGTACACACACAGAAAACTGTTATTTTGGATGCGATTAATCGCGATTAATCGTTAGACAGCACTAAATATATATATATATATATATATATATATATATATATATATATATATATATATATACACACACACTTTCTTTCTTTTTTTCACAGAACTGAGATCCAGTCATGGCACAAAACAAAAGAGGCTACACTCGCTTAGAAAACCCACCTCAGTTCAGCGAGGTGAATCAGCTGGCGCTGCCGGGCTTCATGATGCCGCCGCCACCTTATGATGCTGGTGTTCCTCGTGGAGGATCGAATGCTGGTGTTCCCATCGTACCCCCATATGCTCCACCGACGGCTTTTGGGAATCCCATGTACAGACAGGGAGACTCCGGATATCCACAGCATCCATATCCTACAGCAGCTCCTTACATTACAGATCCTTACAGAGGCGGACCGTGCAAAAAGCCGCTTCCATATGGTGAGATATTTCAACCTCACACGTGGCAATTTTGACAGATGCTCTTTGTTAATAAGCTCTAAACTAAGTTTTGTTTTATGAAAGATGTGGCGATGGGTATGCCGGGACACAGCGATCTTCCTCCAGGTTATGAGAAGAAGCAGTTCGACAGCTCAGGACTCGATAATAAAGCCGTCAGAAGGCTGTTCATTCGGAAGGTAAACACTGATACAGAGCAAACGTCTCGGTTACGTCACGTAACCCCCGTTCCTTGAAGGAGGGAACGGAGATGTCACATCAGAACGTACCGATGAATTGGGATCCCTAACAAAGCCCCTTCCAGCGCCCCTAGTAAGCCACCTGATCCCCTCGCAGCTATTGGGGCGGAAGATAGGACAGGGCTTATGTGGAGAGAGTCTATTACAGTTGTTCCCTTTGACCCACACAGTAAGACTCTAAAAAATGCTGGGTTTAATACAACCCAGCGCTGGGTAAAATATGGACAAAGCCAGCGACTGGGTTGTTTTTTAGCCCAGAAGGTTGGGTTAAACATTTAATGAAACAATGTTTGTCCATATTTTACCCAGCGATGGGTTGTATTAAACCCAGAATTTTTTTGAGTCTTACTGTGCGCCAAAGCCCAAGAAGCCCAAGAAGAAGCAACACTACTAGTAGAGTGCGCTCTCAACCCAAGGGGGCACAGCACGGTTAAAGGAGTAGTTCACTTCCAGAACAAACATTTACAGATAATGTACTCACCCCATTGTCATCCAAGATGTTCATGTCTTTCTTTGTTCAGTCGTAAAGAAATTATGTTTTTTGAGCAAAACATTTCAGGATTTCTCTCCATGTAATGGACTTCTATGGTACCCTCGAGTTTGAACTTCCAAAATGCAGTTTAAATGCAGCTTCAAAGGGCTCTAAACGATCCCAGCCGAGGAAGAAGGGTCTTATCCAGCGAAACGATGAGTTATTTTCTAAAAAAACTTTACAATTTATATACTTTTTAACCTCAAACGCTCGTCTTGTCTAGCTCTGCGTGAACTCTGTTTTTTCCGGTTCATGACAGTTCCCAGTTTTTTCCGGTTCATGACTCCCATCTCATTTTCTCCTCCAACTTTAAAATCGTCATACCTCGCTGCAGAAGTAACGACCCAGTGTTTACAAAGTGAACATGCAAAGAAGGTCAAACACCCTTTATAAAAAAAGGTAAAAGTTGGAGGAGAATTTTTAAAAAAATGACGTTTCTGTCATTTTTAGAATTTTTAAAAAAATGTTTGTATAGTTTTTATTTTTTAAGGAATTTTTTGTTTTATTTTGATATTTTTAACTTTATTTTAGTTTAAATTTTAGTAATATTTTTAGGCATGTGTCTTTTTTTATTTATGACTGTGTAGTTTTTATTTATTTTTATTTCATTTTTATTTTTAGTTATTTTAGTACATCAAGTTGAGCTAAATCAAAATGAGAAATGTTTGAATATTTTTAGATTTTTTTTATTTTAATTTTAGCTAGTTTTAGTATCTTTGTTTTTATATGTCTATATATATATATTTATACATTTTTGTTTTAGTTTTAGTTATTTTAAAATAAGGTTATATATGTGTATATATAATATATATAATTTTTATTATTATTTTATTTTATTAACCCTGGTATGACACCCATTAAAACCCATTAGTGAGTTTTTAATTTGTGTTTTGCAGGTTTTTTCAGTCTTGAGTCTTCAGCTGGCCGTCACCTGTGGCTTCGTGGCCGTCTTCTGTTTCGAGCCTCACGTCAAGCTGTTCGTGAAGCAGAACGCCTGGACGTACTTGGCCGGCTACGTAGCCTTCCTCGTGCCCTACCTAGTGATCATGTGCTGCGGAGAGTTTCGCAGGAGGCATCCGTGGAACCTCGTTTCTCTGGTGAATTTCTGATGAGGTGTATTTAAATGTAATACCGACTTAAATTCTCCTTTCATGCATCGTAATGAACGGTTTCTTGCGTTTCAGAGTATCCTGACGCTGGGGATGTCCTACATGATCGGCGTGATTTCCAGCTTCTACGACACTGATATCGTGATGATGGCCGTCGGCATCACGGTGCTCGTCTGCTTCACGGTCATCGTCTTCTCTCTGCAGGTCAGCACTTGTCTTTCTGTTTTAATAACAACACACTTTCATGACTGTTGGATTTCTATGTTTTTAATTGCAATGTTAGTAAAAGTACTGCAAACAAAAGATTGTCGAAAACATCTGCCCAGTGTTAATTTAACATCACTGATATACTTTTATAATATGTGTTAATATTTTAAAGTGAATTATTTTCTTTTTTTTTGTGTAAGTGTAACTTAATTTCTAGTTTTAGTTATTTTTAGTAATTTAGTCATTTCATTTTCTTTTTTTTTAAAACAATATGTCTACATAGTTTTTATTATTTTTTATATATTAGTTTTAGTTACTGTTTCATTTTTAAGTTCAGTTAAAATTTTAAGTTTAGTTTTAGTTTGTTTATTTAGTTTAACAATAACAGCTCTGTTTTGAACGGAACAATGTGCTTAAATACTCCTAAAGTATTTCTATTGTATTGTTCAGAACTTTTGTTTAGTAAATACTAGTTATGGACTAACGTCAGTAATAAAAGAATCGGAAGCACAAGAGATATGATTCCCATCCCGCATCTACATGAGCAGATTTTAATAAATGTCTCCTGTTCAATCGCAGACCAAATTTGACTTCACTTCCTGTTACGGCGTGCTGTTCGTCTGCCTCATCGTCATGATGTTCTTTGGGATCTCTTGCATCTTCCTGTACCACAGGATTCTGGACCTCATCTACGCGTCGCTGGGCGCGCTGATCTTCACCTGCGTAAGTCATCGCTTCCCTACAACATGTTTGTTTAGGGCAGGGTTTTTCAGACTGGGCTAGACGAGTTGATTAAAAGCAAAAAAAATTATTAAATCATTCAGATGTAAAATTAAAATAGATATAAAACACTTACTAAAATGTATTGAATCAAAATGTAAAATAATAAATAATAAATAAATAAAAATAAAAAACCCAAAATGAAATAATGCTAAAAATGTATTAAATTATAATGTAAAATAAGTAAATCAATGGTTTATTGTTAAAATAAATAATTTAACAAACAATCTTTACTAACATTACTAACAATGTATTAAATTATAATGTAAAATAAAATATATTATTTATTATTAAAATAAATAAAAAACAATCTAAATAAAACTCTCACTAAAAATGTATTAAATTATAATGCAAGATAGATAAATAATTTCTTATTTATATTGTTTATTTATATTATTATTGAAATACATAATTTTAAAATAATTAAAATAAATTAAAATAAACACGTACTTGTGTGAAATTATGATGTAAAACAAATAAGTAAATTATTGTTAAATATATTATTTTACAACAAAAACACTGAATACCGAATAATAAAAATGTATTAAATTATAATGTAAAATAAATAAATAATTTATTATTAAAATAAATCATTCAAAAAAAAAAATAAAACTAAAATGTATTCAATTACAGTGTAAAATAAGTAAATAAATGGTTTATTATTAAAATAAATAATTTAAAAAACAATCAAAATAAAACATTACTCACAATGTATTCGATTATAATGTAAAATAAAATAAATTATTTATACATTTACATTTACATACAAATGTAAATGTAAATTATTTATTATTAAAATAAATAAAAAAACAATCAAAATAAAACTCTTACTAAAAATTAATTCGATTATAATGCAAGATAAATAAATAATTTATTATTTATATTATTATTGAAATCATTTTAAAATAAATTAAAATAAACACTGCTGTAAATAAATGCTTAATTTTGATTCATATGCAACAGAATAAATGAAATAACATCCTATTATTTTGCAGTTCTTGGCCGTGGACACGCAGCTGCTTCTCGGTAACAAGAATCTGTCCGTGAGTCCCGAGGAATACGTCTTCGCCGCGCTCAACCTGTATCTGGACATCGTTCAAATCTTTTCATACATTTTGCGAATCTTTGGAAAAGGCAGTGGCTAAAAGTCCTTCAGTGAAGAAAGAAACCCATGTGATAGGGCTGGGTAAAAAAATATTTTACAAAACGATATCGATTCTCGAATCCCAAGAATCGATTAGTCTAGCCTGTTTTCAGATGAACGGAACATTGTAGCGCTCCTCCCATCCAATAAATCGCAATAAGCTTTGTGATTTGTTACTTCTGCTATGAAACAGAGTCTCAGATTTCAAGTTCTGTCCATTTTATTACAGTATTCAAACAATAGATGCTGTTTTGGCACTGTTTTTAATGTGGAGTGAACTGATCATCTTCTCTGCTTTATTACAAGTTATAGCACAAAATAAACATGAATGAACACCCGAAGGTATGTTAATAGGAAGAGTACAACTTTCCTATCTCATGTAATTGCTCAAGCAGTGTTTAAGCCATGGAAAGACATCAGTATAACAGTCACGTAACGTCACATTTACCTCAGAAAAAACATATTTGGTGACCATAAACTCGTTAGTCAGCTAAAAACATTAACTCTAGAGAGGAGCATTTTGCTAAATATACTGTACCCACCATATAACATATTCATTTTTTTTACTTTTTCTTCAATGTTTAATGCATGTTTGAATAAATCTGTCAAGTTTTTATTTTTTATGACAGCCACCGTTTAAATGTTTATATTTCAAAAAACGAATTGGAGTAGAAATATAATTATGTAATTGGAACTTCATTTAAGCGTTTGTATACAAATCAGTTCATTTTAACCTTCAATATTATAGTAATGTAGTACCAAATGACTATTTTACAGCATTAGTTAGAAAATTAGTCATGTACTGTAGCTGATATATATCCAAAATAATCAAATCGAATCGGGAATTGAAATCACTGGCTTGTGAATCAGAATCGAATTGAATTGTGAAGTTTGTGTCAAAACCCAGCCCTACCATGTGACCAATTAGAGATAAAGTGTGTTGTTTCCTTCTGTATTAAAATGCTTTCTTGTTTCCCACAGAGACAACTACAATTAAACTGTTTGTGCGTCCTGTAATGTATAGCGATGTGAAGCTCTAGTGCTTATTTTCCTGACCTGTCAATCAATGCTATTAACATAATCAAGAACAAATACACTGATTCATCTTCCACTCTGTTTACAGTATGTTATCCTTTATATTTTACTTTTAAGAAGGGAATAAAGACATTTTATCAACAAATTCACATTTTTTTTCTTACATTCATCTGCAATGGTTCCATTCTGGTTCTGACTCTTGTGCTTTTATCAGAGACGGAAGTCAAATAATTTGTGGTTGATCGGTAAATCAGAGTAAAATGGATGAGAAAAATAACAATAACCATAAACTGTGGCATGAAATGAATGAGCTTAAAATGGTCTGGTCAGTCATTCAGGTAGCAAAGGACCAAAGTGTGTTTTTATTTCAAATGCATGAAGAAACATCAATTATGTGCAAAAAATGATAACTTTGTTTATACGTTAAGGTTGTGAGGCAAGAGTAGATATAGTGCAGATGCTTGAATAGATCATGAAGCATACTGTAAATATAGTGCATGTCATCCTTGCACAAAAGCACATATTTTTAATCTCTCCAGGGAAATATGTTAGACTGAGTTAATTAATTGGATAAAGTTATTAATTTAAAGGAGTAATTCATGCTCACCCGCAGGTCATCCGAGATCAGGATGAGTTTGTTCCTTCATCAGGTTTGTAGAAATGTGTCTCTGCATCAGTGTCTCAGGAATAGATGCTCTGCAGTGAATGGGTGCCGTCAGAATGAGAGTCCAAACAGCTGATAAAAACATCACAATAATCCACACCACTCCAGTACATCAGTTAACACTGAAACAAATCCAGCATTAAGACGTATATATATATATATATATATATATATTATTTCAAGTAGTGAGAATATTTTTTATGGTTTTAGTCTCAGTTTTATTTTAGTTAACTATATTAATCCTGGTATAAGCACACTGCGTTTTATAAATACATACAGCTCATTTTATAGTTATTTTTCTACATTAATTTTTTTTAAATGTATTTATTTTTACTTTATGATGCCCTAAAAACAAGTTTTGTAAAACAAATTGTTGATATAACCTCAACACGGCAGAGAGTCTGGTTCTTCAGTGAAAAACCTAAACTTAACCCACGACAAACCTGTTTTACAGATAATCACAATCCAAAAACCTCCTCTATTTATTAAAAAAATAATGAATTTCACATTAAAATAAGAATATGTAGCAATGTGCTTACAGTAACATGCGGCAAACACTGACGTCTGCTGGAGATGATGACAACCCACATGAAAAAATACTATAGTGTTTTTGAACCATATACTATAGTAAAGTGTATTATACTGTGTATATATTATAGTATTTACAACACTTTGTTAATGAATGCTACGGCATACTGTAGTATGAACTATAGTGAACTATAATAAATACTGTAGTATACTTTAGTTTTACTACAGTAGACTGTAGTGCAAATGTAGTATAATATACTCTATAGTTGTAGAAAAAGTGCAGTATTGGGTAAAGTAATTTGTTTATATTAGCCTACTATAGTTGTTATATATACACAGCAACTATAGAATTATCACAACAAATTAATTCAAGTACTTTACTATAGTATGGTTCAAAAACACTATAGTATTTACTCTAAATTACTATAATATTTTATAGTCTTTTACTCTTAGCAATTAACATTGCTTATTTTATTTAAATCTATTTTTGTATTAAAGTCACTTCAATGATTCAAATATATAATAATCAAAACTAATTATGTGCATAATATTACAATATAAACGAAACTAGTGACTTTAGCGCCGATAGGCGGCGCTCGTCTGATCTTTCTGACGGGAAGCGCGCTCACGAGAGCTGGAGTGTTTACAAAGAGAAGATTGTTTTGCTTAAAATCTACGAGTTAAAGTTCATTAGCTTAATTATTAAGAGCGTAAACTTCAGTTGTTACTCTACAGTCCGCATCGATACGTAAGTTCAGAATCTCTTCTCATCACTGAAGTGAAATCGAAAGTGTGTCACGTTTCGCAACTTTACACTGATTTGTCTCTTTTGTTCTGTTACAATGTTACATTGTTATTGTTATAGATTCATATTGAATAATGGGACGGTAATTGTTTGGCAGAGCTGTGTTACAGCGTGTTACTAGAGATTTGTACAGTTTTTAGCAACTTCTTTTGATGTTACAAGGGAAGTAACGTCAATGAATGATACAAATGGCGATATTGAGGCCTGGAAAGGTATAGAAATTAATAAAACATTATAGTAAATGTATTTTAACGTTAATCTGTGAAATATTTAGTAGTCTAGTCATTTATTTATTTGGTTTTGCTCTTTGGGTAAAACCATCATCACACAAGAGTGCAATTTGTAGACTTAATCGATTTAATGTAGCTATCTTATTAAATATATAAATGTATAGATAACACACCATATATGTTTGTTATATTTAATTTTTCTTATATTCATCATATTTTATTTTCATATTTATTATATATAATTTATTGTTGTATTGTATATATGTTATGTTATTATGTATAGTATAATACATTATATATTGGCCTTATCACTTTTACACACACACACACACACACACACACACACACACGTACATATACACACATATATATATATATATACACACACACACACGTACATATACACATATATATATATACACACACACACACACACACACACACACACACACACACGTACATACACATATATATATATATATATATATATATATATATATATACACACACACATATATATATACACACACACACACACACACACACGTACATATACACATATATACACACACACACACACACACGTACGTATACATATACATACATACACACACACACACACACACACAAATATATATCCCAAGTTTGAGAACCACATACAAATATGCTATACATATATGGAAATTATATATGAAGAAGTGAATGTACATTTTTTTATAGTTAATGTATTTTTGTTGTTAAAAATATTAAATAGAACAGATATTTCAAGACTTTCATACAGTGAGGATGGTATGTAATATGTATTACATAACGTTTTATATATATATATCCGTTGATACATGATTTTATATTATATGAATAATTTAGGAATAATTAAGGAATATATATATATATATATATATATATATATATATATATATATATATATATATATATATATATATATATATATATATATATAAACTGTAGTTGATTGCTGTGATCAAAGCTGAATTTTCAGTATCATAACGTCACATGATCCTTCAGAAATCATTCTAATATGCTGATTCATTATCAATATTAGAAACGGTTTTTGCTGCTGAATATTTTTTTGTTACCTGTGATTTGTTGATGAATAAAAAGTTAAAAAGAACAGCATTTATTCAAATTAGAAACCTTTTCTAACAATAAAAGTATTTGCTAACACTTTGTATCAATTTAACACATCCTCGCTGAATAAAAATATTAATTTCTTTCAAAAAAAGAAAAAAAACAGTTACTGACCACAATAACAGTAGTGCATATTGTTACAAAAGATTTCTATTTTAAGTAAATATTGTTCTTTTTTTTTTAAAACTTTTTATTCATCAAAGATTGCTAAAAAAGTATCACAGGTTCCAAAAAATATTAAGCAGCACAACTGTTTCCAACATTCATAACAAATCAGCATATTAGAATGATTTCTGAAGATCATGTGACACTGAAGACTGGAGTAATGATGCTGAAAATACAGCTGCACATCACAGAAATAAATTATATTTGAAAGTATATTAAAATGTGACCCTGCAGCACAAAAGCAGTCATAAGTAGAATAAGTATATTTGTAGCAATAGTGTCAAAATTATTCATTTTTCTTTTATGCCAAAAATCATTAGGATATTAAGTAAAGATCATGTTCCATGAAGATATTATGCAAATTTCTTACCGTAAATAAATCAAAACGTAATTTTTGATTAGTAATATGCATTGCTAAGACAACTTTAAAGACGATTTTCTTAATATTTAGATTTTTTTGCACCCTCAGATTCCAGATTTTCAAAATATTGTTCAATCCTAACAAACCACACATCAATGGAAAACTTATTTATTCAGCTTTCAGATGATGCATAAATCTCAATTTCCATAAATTGACCCTCATGACTGGTTCAGGGACACAAATAGAAAACAGCTATTTTACATTGTAGTAACATTTCACAATTTTACAGTTGTTTTTCTGTATTTGTGAATGAATAAATGCAGCCTCGATGAGCAAAAGAGACTTCTATCAAAAACATTAAATAAATCGTACTGATCCCAGCAGTGTAACACAGTGTTTGATAGCATATATTGCATTTTATCTCTTTATTTTTCACAGAAGTGAGGTCCAGTCATGGCACAAAACAAAAGCGGCTACACTCGTTTTGAAAACCCTCCTCATGTCTCCGGCGTGGACCAGCCTCCGGCGTATGAAGCCGCTGTTCCTCCGAACGCTGGCGTCCCCGTCGTTATTCCCGTCGGACCGCCGTACCCTCCGCCCAACTCTTTCGGGAACCCCATGTACGGACCGGGAGTCTGTGGATATCCAGCGCAGCCGTATATGACCGATCCACACAGCGGCGGAGCCTACGAACAACCGCTTCCATACGGTCAGTGCTGGGAAGATTACTTCGGAAGTTACAGATTACAAGTTACTCTGTCTAAAATGCAGTGTTGGGCTAGTTACTCAAAGAATATAATATATTACTCATTACTAGTTACTCCTTTCGAAAGTAACATTGTTACTTTACTTTACAGTAATTAGTAACACTACTAGTTACATTACCGTTTTTTCACGCCATTTTTTCACATCATTTGATCGCAGTCACTCAATAGTGATTAACAGTGACATTCTAGTAGAAGTGTTGTATTCATCTCATTAATTGTCATGTGCAGCTTGAAGCTAATTGTAATTTCTCCGTTAACGAATATATTTCATTACGCATTTTATCAAATCATAGGGATGTAATGCCAGAGTAAAGTAAAGCTTACACAACAGAGTTCATATCATCTTTTTTCCTGACAAAATCAACATAATGCAATGTTAGTAATTAGTTACACTACTAGCTACTGTAAAAAGTAATATTATTACAGTTACTAAGTAACTAGTTACTGCCCAACGCTGCTAAAATGTAACTCTTTCAGTTACTTTATTAATGTAACTGATAATGTTTTCAGCTGTTAGTTATTTTCAAACATGTAAAGCAGGGTTAACATGATTACAGTATAGTACTCAACACTGAATTAAGATTATAATAATCTAATAATTTTAAAGCACAGCCACCACAAAATCAGACTTTAGCACTTTGTTTTACTTCGAGATCACTCTGAGGTTAAATACAGGTTTAAAACTATAATAAGAAATAGTTTGGTAGCTATGATAGCGATTTTGAAATTAAATCTTTGCATGATAGAAAACGCTGGCGTTTGAGAGTGCTTTGGGAAAAACAGTAAACTGAGTTGTGTTTGGTGACAGAAGTGGCGATGGGTGATCCGGGACACAGCGAAGCTCCGCCGGACTACGACAACGAGCAGTTCATCGGCTCTGGACTCGATAATAAAGCCGTCAGAAGACTGTTCATCCGCAAGGTAAACACTGTGGATCATTAAAAGAATCGAAACAAGAGAAAAGCATCGTGTTCAGATGCGTATTTTAAGTTTTTAAGTTTTCATTTGAGTTTTAAAGTTTTAGTAAATTCGTTGTTTTTGTCGTTTGTTATAGTTAATGCCTTTATTTTTTATTAATTTTGTTTTAGTTATTGTAGTATATCAAGTTAAACTAAATGAAAATGAGAAATATTATAATTATTATAATTTACTATTATAGCTTTGTCTTTATTTTTACGTTTTTTAATTTTAGTTAAAAGTATTTCTTTAGGTGTTTTTGTAATTTTTATTAGATTTTCATATTTTTTTATATTCATATATATATGAATTGTTTTTATTAATTTTTTTTCAATTTTAGTCATTTTAGTACATTAAGTTAAACTAAATGAAAATGAAATATGTTTGGTTATATTTTGGTTTAGTAATTTTGTTTTTGTCATTTTTATAATTTTTTTTAATGTCTTTATTTTTTATTTTGAGAAATGTTTGAATTAGTTTATATTTTTAATTTTAGATTTTCATTTAAGTTTTAGCAGTTTTTTTGTTTTGTTATTTTTACATTTATTTTTTTTCATGTCTTTTAGATTTTTTTTTTTCTTTTAGTTTTAGTCATTTCAACACACTAGTAAACTAATTGAAAATGAGAAATGTTTCCATTTTTATATTTTTCATTTTAGTTAAAGTTTTGGTAATTTTGTTGGGTGCTTTTTGTAATTTTTATTAGTTTTAAATATATTTGCATAGTTTTTATTAACTTTTTTATTTCAGTTTTAGTTTTAGCCATTTTCTTACACCAAGTTAAACTAAATAAAAATGAGAGATGTTTCTCATTTTTTTCATTTTATTTTTCATTTTAATTTTAGTTAAAGTTTTAGTAACTTTGTTGTATGTTTTGATCATTTTTATTAGTTTTTTATGTCTATATAGTTTTTTTTAAATGTATTTCTGTTTTAGTTATTTTAAAACAAGTTATGTTTATATATTTTTCCAGTTATTGTTTATTTGTGACCCTGGACCACAAAACCAGTCATAAGGGTCAATTTTTTGAAACTGAGATTTATACATCATCTGATAATCTGGAATCTGAGGGAGCAAAAAAATCTAAATATTGAGAAAATCACCTTTAAATTTGTCCAAATGAAGTTATTAGTAATGCATATTACTAATCAAAAATTAAGTTTTGATATATTGACGGTAGGAAATATACAAAAAATATCTTGATGGAACACAATACTTAATATCCTAATGATTTTTGGCATAAAAGAAAAAATTATAATTTTGACCCATACAATGTATTGTTGGCTATTGCTACAAATATACCTGTGCTGCTTATGACTGCTTTTGTGCTGCAGGGTCACTTTTTATTTCAAGTGATGAAAATGTTTTGAGCAGCAGTGAGTTTTGAAGTGGTTTTATTTGTGTGTTGCAGGTTTTCGCGGTCTTGAGTCTTCAGCTGGCCGTGACCTGCGGCTTCGTGGCCGTCTTCACTTTCGAGCCTCACGTCAAGCTGTTTGTGATGCAGAACGTCTGGACGTACTGGGTGGGCTACATGGTCTTCCTCGTGCCCTACCTAGTGATCCTGTGCTGCGGAGAGTTTCGCAGGAAGCATCCGTGGAACCTGGTTTCTCTGGTGAATCTCTGATCTGGTGTTAAATGTAAAACAGATTTAAAGGGGTGGTTACATTTACATTTAGTCATTTAGCAGATGCTTTTATCCAAAGCGACAATAGAAGCAATCAAAATCAACAAAAGAGCAACGATATGCAAGTGCTATAACAAGTCTCAGTTACTACTGAACACAGTACACGAAGCACTAATTATATAATAAATAAAAAGAAAACGGATAGAATAGAAAAAGAATAGAGCAAGCTAGTATTAGAGGCTAATTGCATAATAAAAAGAAAATAAATAGAATACAAAATATTTTTTATTTGATTGGTTGATTGCGATTTCACTTTTTTAACCTTAGTGTGTAATGTTGCTGTTTGAGCGTAAACAATATCTGCAAAGTTACGACGCTGAAAGTTCAGTGCAAACGGAGATATCGTCTTTTCTGGTAGTTTAATGCCTACAAAAACGGCTCGTAGGGACTACAACAAGCTACTTCCTGGGTTTGTGACGTCACAAAGCCAGATAAACCTTTGCTGCATGTTCCCGGGGGCGGGGCCATGCTGTGCTGCTTTAGAGAAGAGGCAGAGTTTAGACGTGCACTAGAGGCGGTTTAGCCAATCACAACACACTGAGCCAGCTAACCAATCAGAGCCCATCGTGTATATCTGAGGGAGGGGCTTCATAAAAGCAGGAAATGATCAGCGTGTTTATCAGAGAAGAGACTAAAGGTAAATTATGTGAAAAATAATGCGTGTTTTTTTTTGTTTTTTTTTAAACGAAGCATTAACACACAAACCCATAAACACAATCAAGCCTAGAACAAAACCAGTCAACCACCCCTTTATTTTCTCCTCTCATCGCTGGTAACGAGTGTTTTCTTGCGCCTCAGAGTATCCTGACGCTGGCGATGTCTTACATGGTGGGCGTGATTTCCAGCTTCTACGACACTGATATCGTGATGATGGCCGTCGGCATCACGGTGCTCGTCTGCTTCACGGTCATCGTCTTCTCTCTGCAGGTCAGCACTCGTCTTTCTGTTTTAAACACACTTTCATGACTGCGATCAGGGCTGGAAATCAAGATCCGCTCCTGAGCAACAAACACTGGTCCATTTCCATGTTTATAAAAACACTGCAACCGAAAGATTGTCATATTTTAGTATCATTGATTATTATTTTATAGTTTTCTCTTATTATTTTGAGTTTCAGTAATTTAGTTATTTCGTTGTCATTTTTAGTATTTTATATAAAGAATGTCTATATATTTTTCTATTAATTTTTTATTTATTAGTTTTACTTTTAGATTTAGATATTTTAGTACTTCAAATGAAAATGAAAAATGTTTGAGTTAATTTTAATTTTTTATATTTTTTATTTTAATTTTAGTTAACGCTTTAGTAATTTTGTTGTGTTTCTATCATTTTTATTATGTTTTAAACATGTTTATATAATTTGTAATATTTTTTTATTTCAGTTTTAGTTATTTTAGTACATCAAGTTAAACTAAGGGAAATAAATAAGTTCATTTATATTTTATTTCAGTTATTGTTTATTTTATTTATTAGTTTATTTCATTTAGTGTTTATTTTATTTCAAGTAACTAATTTTTTTTTTATGGTTTTAGTTTTAGTTAACGATTATAACACTGAAATGAAGTAAAACATTAAAAAAGTATCTTAATTTTAAAGTTTTAGTAATTTTGTTGTGTATTTTTGTCATGTTTATTAGTTTTTTTTAATGTAATAATATATACTGATGTTAAACTGAATGAAAATTAGAAATGTACATTACTGTATACTAAAACTATACAAGTATGTTTTATTTCAGTTAACTTATTTTGTAGTTTTTAAAATAGTTTATGGTTTAGTTTTAGTTGATGATAATGAGAACGGAATTACACTGGTTACACTTTATTTTAAGGTGTCCTTGTTACTGTGTAATTATATGTTTAAGTACTGAGTAATATTAATTAACTACATGTGCTTACTATATGGTGAGGATTAGGGTTTGGTTTTGGGTTACTTGCATGTAATTATGCATAATTTATTGTTATTATAATAGTAAGTACATGTAACATGTAACAAAGACACCTTAAAATAAAGTGTTACCAAGTATTTATTTTGTATTGTTCAGTATATTTTAGTAAATACTTGTTATGGACTAACATCTTGTAGAGTAACAAAAGAATGCGAAGCTGATTTTAATTGCTGTTTCCTGTCCAATCGCAGACCAAATATGACTTCACTTCCTGTTACGGCGTGCTGTTCGTCTGCTTCATCGTCCTGATGTTCTTTGGGATCCTGTGCATGTTCATGTACAGCAGGATTCTGGACCTCATCTACTCGACGCTGGGCGCGCTGATCTTCACCTGCGTAAGTCATCGCTTCTGTTCAGGACAGACTGACGTTCACAGGAAAAACTACAAATTAATCAAATCATGAAGGTGTCAAATTAAATCATTCTTACATAAAAACAACCAAAATAAAACACTTACTAAAATTTATTAAATCGAAATGTTAAATAAATAAATAAATAAAACAAAAAAGTAATAAATAATAAAAATGCAATAAAAGAAAATGCATTTAAATAATTATGTAAAATAAATAATTTATTATTAAAATGAGACAGTACTGAAAATGTATTAAATCATTATGTAAAATAAATAAATAACTTACTATTAAAAATGATTAAAAACAATTAAAATGTACTAAAAATGTACTAAATTAGAATGTAAAATACATACATAAATAGTTTATTATTAAAATAATTTTAAAAACAATCAAAATAAACATTACTAACAATATATTCAATTATAATGTAAAATAAAATAAATTATTTATTATTAAAATAAATTTAAAAATATTAAAAATACTAAAAATGTATTTAGTTATAATGTAAAATATATATTTTTAATTTGTTAAAATAAATAATTTTAATATAAAAACACGTACTGTAATGTGTTCAATTATAGTGTAAATTAAATAAATAATTATTAAAATAATAAATATATACAAATATAATATAGGTATAAAATAAAAAATGTAATATAAATATAAAATTAATATTATAAAATAAAAAACTAAAATTATAATGATAAATAAATATTTTTTATTTTAAAATAAAAAAAGTAAAAATGTATTTAATTATAATTTAAAATCAATTTATTATTAACCTAAGTAAATAATAAAAACACTAACTAAAATACTACACTATACCTGCATGTCTCGTGATCATTATATTTCAGAGAACTGTAAACATGCGAATGTCTTGAGAAATGATTGAAGTAATAACTAAAAACCTCAGGGGTACCTCAAGCAAATATTTTAGGTCAGGCTGAGAATCCCTGCTTTAAATAAACGCTTCATTTACACTCATACACAACAGAATAAATGAAATAACGTCATGTTTGTGTTGCAGTTCTTGGCCGTGGACACGCAGCTGCTTCTCGGGAACAAGAATCTGTCCCTGAGTCCCGAGGAATACGTCTTCGCCGCGCTCAACCTGTATCTGGACATCATTCACATCTTCTTATACCTTCTGCGGATCATGGGAAGAAGCCGTGGCTAAAAGTGCAGCGCTGGAGGAAGAAACACATGCGAGCGGTTACAGATGAAGCGTCTCATTTACTTCTGTGTTTTACATTTGCTTTCTTGTTTCCACTTTCATATGCAGAGACGACTACAATGAAAGCGTTTGTCCTTCCTGAAACGTAAACGATGTCCAGTGCTATTAATATAATCGAGAGCAAATGCACTGGATCTTCCACTCTGTTTGTTTATGTTATCTGTTCTTTATACATTCTGTTTTTATTTTAAGAAGGGAATTTTATCGACAAATCCATTTTGGACTTTTTTTTTTCTCAGAAATGTGAACCTGGAGCACAAAAGCAGTCATGAGCAGCACAAGTGTATTTGTAGCAATAGCCAACAATACATTGTCAAAATGATACATTTTTTTTTATGCCAAAAATCATTATGATATTAAATAAAGATCATGTTCCATGAAGATATTTTGTAAATTTCTTACTGTAAATATATCAAAACTTTATTTTTGATTAGTAATATGCATTGCTAAGAACTTCATTTGGACAACTTTAAAGGAGATTTTCTCAATATTTAGATTTGTTTTTTTTTTTTGCACCCTCAGATTCCAGATTTTCAAATATTATATAATATTATATATATATATATATATATATAAAAATATAATATATAATTCATTAAACATATAATGAATTATATCTTCAACATTTTCATATTTTTGTTTAGTTGCTAAATAAATAGTAATAATCGTTATCATCATAATAGAACAAATAATAATAATTGCTAATAATAATAATACTTTATTTTATATATTCACATTTTTTAAGCTTTTTGCTAGTCCATCGGCTAAAGTGAACCACTTTTTTTTTTTTTTTTTTTAATAAAGTGTTTTATCAACTTTATAAACAGAATGTTATAAACTTTACATTTTCAGACTCCCTTCATAACAGCTAATGTTAAAATAATACTGAGAACATGTAAATTCAAGCTTGGACAATACATTTATAATAATACATAATAAATTCAGTGCATATTTATAGATATATTGTTAATATGCAATTAATATTTATTTTGTATGAATATTTATACAATATATAATATAAAACGTCCAAAAACAATGCCAGAAAGCTACCAATATATATTAGTTTTACATTATGTTTTTTTTTTTTTTTTTTTTACATTTTGGCAGCTTTTAATTATATTGTCAAGATTTTTGTTTAGTTGCTAGTCGAATAAATAAATAAATATAATTATTACTACTACTACCAATACTTTATTTCATTTATTCAAGCTTTTCAAGTTCATTTGCTAGTCTATCAACTAAAATGGGCCATTACGTTTCAGCTAAAACTTTATAAACAGAGAATATATATATATATGAATATAGGTAGTGTAAGTAGAATTATACATTTATAAACTTTAACAGATATTTGTCGACTCTCTTCATTAAAACTGTTAAAATGTAAATTCAAGCTTAGACATGTCAACATTTATTGTATGAATGCAGCAACACTAATAAACTGCTCATAAACACTGTAATACATTTCTAAAAAATAATAAATATAAATATGAATATGAATACTTGTATTTTGGTAGATATATTGCTAAGATGCAATGAATATTTATATATTGTGTATGCATATTTATACAATAATAATAATATAAATATATAATTAATAATATGATATAATAATAATATAAAACGTCAAATATTATTAAAAATGTGAAAAAAATAATAATAATAAAAAAAAAATATATATATATATATTTTTTTTCATTTTATTTATTTATTTATTTTTTCACATTTTCATAATAAAATGGTACACAAAATAAATATTAAGGGAAATTGTAATTCTGCTCTACAAAGTAGCTCGTTTTATCTGGCTTCACAGCACCGGGGTCTCCGGGGCCCCAAAGATCCAGGAAGTAAAGCAGAGGCGTGCACGCGCGTGCATGTGGACGGGCGCGCGCATGACCCATTATACCGTGCGCGCGTCGAAACCGCTGGAGGGACGCCACATGAACCGTGTTCGGTGAATCGGTAAGCTGTCCGGTGAACGAACGGACCGTGATGAGCCGCGACATCAGCCCGCGCGCACGACAAAACCCGCTCAGGTGAGTGACACGCAGACAGACAGGTAAACTCTAACCGGCGACACCTGATCACAAATCGAGCGATTAATAATTCTAATCTGATCATCTGGCGCAGATGGCCGGTGACGTCGCAAGCACACGTGTGGAGTGCGTGTTGATTCCACTATCGATCCGCGCGCGCTAGAACGCATCACTGTATCGATTATTGCATGAGTGTCTTAAATCAATTCCGTATTAATCCAGTAGTATGCTGTTTAACAGCAGATGAAGTGGAGCTGTAAGCCTCTAATCTCTGTAGAACAGCATACTACACACTAGAGTCTGCAGTGCACACTGGACATCTGGATCAAGAGTGAAGCAGGACTGCTGAGGAAGTGCACCGACATCCTCTGATTGCTGTCTGTTAGATAACATGCCGTAATATATCCTGTAGTTCAGGGCAGGGCTGTTATGTGTGAGTTCAGAAACCCATGGGAGTTTTCACAGTAAGATCAATAATGTGCATGAAGAAAATGGGTGGAAATTATATTTTATGTCAAAAATATGTAGTGCAGTAAACATGACCGCGGTAGGTTAGTCTGTATTTAGTGTGTCTGTGCTGAGTTGAACATGAAAACCACCGGTTGAGAAGTGAAACGGACTTTAATGCACATCGGTGCATGCATGGAAATAAATTCCAACCAAAGGTTTAGAAAACATGTTTCTCCTGTTCAGCAGGCTGCGACGTCACTGTGCCATTCACTGAGCAAGTGCATTGAGATGAGCTGAAAGGAGCAGGGAGAGTCCACCAGATCACTGTCACCAGCTGACTAGCTGCATGTAGAGGTAGATATAGATCGTTTTTCATATTTTTATTGTCACTTTAGTGTTTCAAAGGGGATGGTTAAAACAGCCTAGTCATTCAGTTGTTCAGACGTGTTGTTTAAGGTTAATTTACTTTTATAGATTTTGTAAATAATATAAATCAGCTTGTATTTTTTATGTTTTGTGCACATTTATTTATTTTATTTACAGTTTTAGCTATTTTAATACATCGTTAAACTAAACGAAAATGAGAAATCTGCCTGACAACTAGCTGAAATAAAATACGTTTTTATATCTTATTTTATATTTTAGTTAATGTTTATTTTATTTCAAGTAACAAAAATGTTTTTACAGTTTTAAGTTTAGTTAACGATAAGTTAACTCACTGACTAGTAAATGTATAGTCTTTTACTTTACTAACATGAATAGTTTTTTTTTAAATTAATGTATTCATTTAAAAAATGTATTTAGTTTTTAATTATTTTTATTTTAGTTTTAATAAAATTGTAATAAATCGCAAACATAGCAATTTTTTATTATTATTTTTTAAATGTCTATATACTTTTTTGCTCCTTTTTATTTTATATTTAGTTTTAGTTAGGGTGACCAGATTTCTCATAGTATATATACAGTAGTGGTCAGAATTGTTGGCACCCTTGGTAAATATGATCAAAGAAGGCTGTGAAAATTAATCTGCATTGTTAATCCTTTTGATCTTTTATTTTAAAAATTCACAAAAATCTAACCTTTCACTGGATAATAAGAATTTAAAATGGGGGGAAATATAATTATCAAATAAATGTTTTTCTCAAATACACGTTGGACACAATTATTGGCACCCCTAGAAATTGTTATGAGTAAAATATCTCTGAAGTATATTCCCATTCATATTCACAATTTTGAGCACTCCAGGGTGATTATGAACATGAAATTATCCAGCCATGGCTTCCTGTTTCACAGAAATATAAATAGGAGGGAAAACAAAGCCCAAATTCCCTTAATCATCATCACAATGAGAAAAACCAAAGAATATATTTCTGATGTGCAGCAAAAGATAATTGAGCTTCACAAATTAGTGAAGTGACTTTAAGAAAAGAGCTAGAGCCATAAAAATTCCCATTTTCATCATCAGGGCAATAATTAAGAATTTCCAATCAACATAAAATGTTATGAAACTATCTGGAAGAGGACGTGTGTCTATATCGTCCTAATGCACGGTGAGAAGGAGAGTTTGAGCGGCTAAAGACTCTCCGAGGACCACAGCTGGAGAATTGCAGAAAATAGTTGAGTCTCGGAGTAAGAAAACCTTAAAAAAAAAGGTCAAGCAGCCCCTACATCAGCACATGTTGTTTGGGAGGGTTTCAAGAAAAATTCTCCTCGCTCATCCATAAACAAACTCCAGGATATTCAGTTATCAGACACGACTGGAACTTCAAATGGGACTGGCTTCTATGGTCAGATGAAACTAAAAATGAGCTTTTTAGCAGCAAACACTCAAGATGGGTTTGGTGAACACAGGGAAAAAAAGTACCCCATGTGTACAATGAAATATACTGCTGTATTTTTGATGTTGTGGGCCTATATTTCTGCTGGAGGTCCTGGACGTCTTGTTTAGACGCATGGCATCATGGATTCTATCAAATACCAACAGATAAAAAATCAATAAGTGACTGACTCTGTTAGAAATTTTATAATGGGCCATGTTTGGATCTTCCAACCGTACAATAATCCAAACACAAACCTCAAAAACAACACAAAAATGGGTCACTGAGCATATTACTATCTCATAGTATACATCTATATATCCTACATACACACTCACACATAGAGAATAAAGAAGCAAATTACAAACCATAAGACAAATACAATAGAAACACATTAAATATTAAATAAACTCGTTTTTCTTATACAGTAGGTTTAACATGTATACTTTATTTAACATCTTTTGTTGTTTGATTAACATTGAGACAGACAGGTATTTAATTATGCTGCTGTCCCTTTAAGACCGAATGAATGTAGTAGACTGACACACATCCGGTTTTCACCCACCTGTTAACATTCACTTAAACCATGACTGACTGTATTTACGTGAGATACTCCGCACGATGGACATTTTGACAGCTGTGTGTGTTTAACATTATTGCTCAAGGAGAACCGATCGCAGAACTGGGATTGCTCTGATCACCCAGTCGTAAAGAAATTAAGAAAAACGAGACAAAACATTTTATTTATTTTTATTTTTTCAAAATAATTGGGGACACTAAAAATAGAGCTGAAATACAGGACTGTTCCGGGGGAAACGGGACGTCTGGTCACCCTAGTTTTAGTCAAATGTTAAGTTTTAGTTTAGCTCTCTTCTGCGGGGCGTATTTGGAGTTTCAGCGCGAGAGCGGAGATTTACTACTCATCATAGAACCGTGCTTCACTGACAAGACACGCATAACAATCGCAGCCTTTGCCTAATCGTGATTGCGATTTAATTTCAATTAATGGTGCAGCTCTACCTCGCGGCTTTACTAACAAGTTTTTTCCCTGTGTTTGTAATTTTCAGAGTTCCAGCGGTTGTGTGGAGGATCTGAGATGAGAAGGCGTCTTTCGCTGGCGTGCGGTGCTGAGGCATGTATTTAAGAGCGTCTCCTTTCTCCAATTTCTTCCTGGAAGGTCTCCATGCCGTAGGATGGGGTCTGATCTTCCCTTGTTTCTGGTTCCTGGACCGTCTCCTCGCCGTCTGCATCTCCACCAGTCTGGAGCGCATGTGGCGGCGCGAGATGGAGTGCTACCTCCACCCGCTTCAGGTCGTCTTCGGCTCCGTCCTCTTCTTCATCCTGTTCATAATCTCCACGCCGTTCGCGCTGCTGGGGTTCATGCTATGGGCGCCGCTGCAGGCCGTACGTCGGCCGTTCGCGTATTATCATCAGGAGCAGATCATTCCCATGGAGGATCGCAATGCTAGATGGGAAGAAACGGGGAAAGTCAGTTTTGGGTTTTTGACGGGAAACCTGTGCATGCTTCCCGACGGCATTGCACGCTTTAACAACCTCGGGCACACACAAAAACGCGCGGCGTACATCGGTAAAAGCATCGTCCAAGGCGTCACCCGCCCACACATCCGTATTTTCGTCGATTCTCCCAGCAGCTGCGGCACTGTTACGCCATCCAGCAGTTTGATCCCGCAACCACCGCCGGCCTCGTACGGAGCCATAGACGTTTCCGCGACCAATCAGACGGAAGATGTTCGCGAAACCGACGGCCTTCCCAAACCCAACTACAATCAGAACTCTAACCAGCACAAGGATCCGCCTCGGACGCTCTTTCAGGACGCCAACTTTACGATGGAAGTCTCCGCTCTGTTCCCGTCCTCCGTGGACGTCGTGTGTCTCCAGGAGGTTTTCGACAAGAGAGCCGCTATGAAACTCTCGCGAGCTCTCGGTCCGCTCTATGGACACGTGCTCTACGACGTCGGGGTTTACGCCTGCCAGCCAGCTGGAACATGCTCGTCTTTTAAGTTTTTTAACAGCGGTTTGTTCCTGGCTAGTCGCTATCCCGTGATGGAGGCTGAGTATCGCTGCTTTCCCAACGGACGAGGAGAAGACGCTCTGGCTGCCAAAGGACTGCTGACTGTAAAGGTACGACATCCGATTTAAAGGGACAGTTCATCAAAAACTAAAATTCTGTCATCAAGGGGCCGTTCACAAAGAACGCGTTTTTCCATTCCTATGCGCTACTTTTTCATTGTTTTTCTATGTAAATATGCACTAAGTGAACGCGTATGTCCGTTGCGCTCACATCTTGCGTCTTCTGCCGTGGCTCACAGCATGAGCGCCCTGTTTTTAAGACGCTGTGTCAAATTAGGGGCTGTTCATACAAAAAACGTTTTTTTTCCAGTCCAATGCACTATTCCGTTGTTTTTCTACGTTAACACGCTAGACCGATGTGTATGACCATTGCTCTCGCGTCTTTTGCAGCGTGAGTGCCGTGTTTTTTAAGACGCCTTGTCAAGTTAGGGGCCGTTCACACAAAATGCGTTTTTTAGTTCCATTGCGCTACTTCTCTATTGGTTTTCTACATAAACACACTAGACGGACTTGTTGGCCATTGCGCGTGTATCTTGCGTCTTTTGCTGCGTCTGGCACATGAGCACCACATTTTTAAGATGAAGAATTTTAACTTTTAAATACAGTGCCACTCATCAATGTCAGTCCCAAAACAGTAGACCAATCAGAAGACCCCAGAGGCGGGGCAAGCGTGGCAAGCTAGTTTGCAGCAGCAAGTTGGCAACTGTTCTGTTTGGCTGCAACTTGGCGGAGGTGTTCTGCACTGCGCTGCTTTTTTTTTTTTTTTTTTTTAACCATTCCTGAGCACACTGTGTCTCACATTTTAGATGCAAATATGCGTTCTGTACGAACAACCCCTTACTCACTGTATGAGTTTCTTCTGTTGAGCACAAAAGAAGGTATTTTGAAGAATGTTGGTGACCAAACAGTTGATGGTAGCTATTGATTTTCATAGTATTTTATTCCACACTATG
>CM071953.1:34505000-34562500 GCA_036784905.1 Acrossocheilus fasciatus
CAAAAAAATCTAAATATTGAGAAAATCATCTTTAAATTTGTCCAAATGAAGTTCTTAGCAATGCATATTACTAATCAAAAATTAACTTTTGATATTTATGATAAGAAATTGACAAAATATCATGGAACATGATCTTTACTTAATATCCTAATGATTTTTGACATAAAAGAAAAAATGTATAATTTTGACCCATACAATGTATTGTTGGCTATTGCTACAAATATACCTGTGCTGCTTATGACTGCTTCTGTGCTGCAGGTCATATATTTTTGGTGCCATAGTAGAGTCACCCTTGCTGAAGTGCTTGTAGGTTTTAAATGCAGTAATGTGAGCTGAAGTATTGCTGTGTTTCAGGAGCTGGAGGAGTTCACATACGTCACTCAGCTGGCCGGACTGACCGATCACGTTCCTCTGGCCTTCAGACTCTCCGTCTCTCTGGATTCACAACACATGTAGAGATGCTTGCTTCCTAGTGGACCAGACTGATGACACTTTAAAATATCCATCAGAGAGCAATGAAATGCTGTAGATGAGTAGTTCACCCAAAAATGAACATTTATGATTATTATTCATTTGCACTCGTATGGGTTTGAGGATGAGTGAATGATGACAGAATCATTAGGGAATCATTTTTAGGGATCAATAAAAGAGGAGGCCTATCATTTTTGAATGCTTGAGCTGTGGAGAAACACCAAATATCACTCTATGAATCACTATATGATCGGAGCAGTCGTTCTGACACTCTTTCCTATGCATCTCCTCTCTGTACAGTGCCAGTAATCTGAGTTTATCCAAGCATAGCTGTTACACACACACATGGGGAAATTCTGTTTTTTTTTAATGACACGTTTTTTCATGACAACACAGAAATGATTTTGGAAATATATTTTAATAAAAGGGTAGAATGTTTTTTTTTTTTCATAATGTGTTTCTTTGACTCTTTTTCTGAGGTGTTTTTGCAGTTCTCTGTGAAATGAGTTATTATTGTATTTTATGGTCATATTAAGCATATTGGTCTTGAACCGTAACACAATACATGGCAAAGAGAATTCAAATCATATGCTTTATTTTCTTGTCAAAAATAATAAAATGTACATTTATTTTATTTACATTTAAAAAAAAAAAGTATGCCTTGAAATGCAATTGAAGTCAGTTTGGATAAGTGCACAGATGTAACTTTAAATGTACATTTACAAAAATACCATGATATATTATATATACTAAACACCGCGATACAAAAATTTGAGACCTCACAAATAAAATGTTTCAAATGTTTTATTTTTAATAGAACAGTAAAACATAACGTGTTCAATATCAACATAGACTAAAAAAAAAAAAAGAAAGGGAGAAAATACAATTCCAGTTTATTTTACACTAATATGATATTCAATGTATTAAGTGCCGTAATTATTTGTGGATTTTAATAGCAGTCAAAATTGTTTCTGCGCCCATTTTTGTCGGTGTACTGTACCAAAGACTATAGAATACCCTTCAAGGGACTTTGACTTTACGTTATTCCATACTTTTATTTTGAAATAACTTCCGCGTTGTGTGTATCAGAGCCGGATGTAGATTCCGGTTTCGCAGTCTGAAGTATGGCGGCGTCGGAAGAGGTGACGTTTTTCGTTGTAAACAACATTCCCGCTGGGTTCCGGTCCGTAGAGCTGAGGAACTACTTCAGTCAGTTTATCGAGAGTAAAGGATTCGCGTGTTTCCATTACCGCCATCGGCCGGAGCTTCGAGTGCAGGGCGCGGGGTTTACCGCGGTAAATACCGGATCCGGCGCTTCTGAGGGGAAAGCCGCGGGCTCGTGTTGTTGTGTGGTGTCGGTTCGCTCTCAGGAATCGGACAGATTCGTGAAGATGTACTCGGAGAACCACTGGATCGACTCTAAAGGAAACTGGCTGAGAAGAAAGTGTTTGATCCGGAGAGTCAGAGTATCGGAGCAGGCTGGTGAGTGCGCTGCCAAAATAAAAGTACCCCGGCACGAATATAAAGTTTAGGACAATAAATAGCAGTAGTTTTCCCTGCTATTTTTACTGGCCCAAACACAACACAAATAAATAAATAAATGCACTTTTTTTTAATATGTTAACATTTATCATTCAATGTTTACATTTGTATTTTTATGATTAACACTTTTTTTTTCATAAATTAGGATTCATTATTTTATCTTCACATTTGAATTTTTTCATAATTAAAATTTGTTCGTAAGTTAAGATTTATCACTTAATTTTTACATTTATGTATTTTGTTATTCAGTCAGATAAAAAAAATATAAATGTTATCATTTTGTTTACATATGACTAGTATATAATTAAAAAATGTAATTTTTGATACATTAAGATAAATAAAAAAATATAATTGTATATTTACATTTATAGTTTTATGATATATTTAACAAATCGTACATAGAATTTTTATAAATCACTGTTTTATAGATTGCTTTTTCTATTTACACTAATATAGAACTTTTTTGTGAATAAAGATTCATCATTTTCTGTATACATTTTTATAAGTAAAATTAACAATTCTAAATGAATTTTATTAGAAATGGTTTTATCATTTTATGAATATATTTATAATTTCTTTATTCAAATTTAAAAAATAAATGTTTTTTCAAATAAATTAAAGTATATCATTTTATGCACAATCAATGAATTATAATTATATACATAAAAATCTGTGAAGACATTGTGTTTAAAATGTGATGTATGCAGTATATATGAGACTTTATGGCATTTAACGTTCTTCTAAATGTTTTGTGAAGGTGTTGAAGGGTGAACATGAACCATCTGATACATGAACTATTAAATTGTAAAGGGAATTATGTGTAAAGGTCAAGGGTCATCACCTGATCACATCACACCCTGGAAGATTAAGTAAGATGTGAAGTAAATGTTAACACCTGTCTTACCAAGGTCCAGATTGTTTTATCATCATATTTTATCTGTGTTTATAGAGCATAATTCATTCCCATACAAGACGAAGGCTGAGATGAGACGCCACATCGCCCAATCAGAGCATTTCACGCTGTCGGACCTCAAGGGCCTGTCGGAGCTCAATCCGCCCTCGCTCATGCCAGCGGGGAACGTCGGCACGCCTGTGAGTGTTTTCCTGGAGCTCATCCAGTCCTGCCGTCTGCCGCCGCGACTCATCCGCAAACTGGGGCTGACGTTTCCCAAGACGGGCTCGAGTCGCCGCTACGGGAATGTGCCCTACCTGTATTACAACACAGCCGTCATGCGCCCCTCAGAGGAGAGCGTCTTCACCGCCGGAGGAGTCGAGATCTCGGGGCCCGGCCGCCTGGACACGCCCACAAACTCACAGACAATAGATAAGGACACGCCCACAAACTCACAGACAATAGATAAGGACACGCCCACAAACTCTCAGAGAGTAGACAAGGACACACCCACAAACTCACAGACAGTAGATAAGGACACGCCCACAAACTCACAGACAGTAGATAAGGACACACCCACAAACTCACAGAGAGTAGATAAGGACACGCCCATAACCTCACAGACGATAGATAAGGACACGCCCACAACTTCACAGAGAGTAGACAAGGACACACCCACAAACTCACAGACAGTAGATAAGGACACGCCCACAAACTCACAAACAGATGAAGAGGACCCGCCCAGTTCTCCACCTGTCAATCAAGAGTCACAGGAAACAGGAAGTGAAGAGGATCTGTCCGGCCCTGATGATGTGAGTTAGGGCTGTATGATATCGAAATAAAATTTGTGTTTCAATATGGCTGAGTGCCATATTATTTTAAAATAAAATAAATAATATAAATTTTAAAAAATTATAAATTAAGATTCATCATTTTATATTTACATTTGAAAATATTTATACATTTTGTACTTCCGCCATTGTCTTGTCTGTCTCACTTCACGCTTCTTATCAGCTTCTCCTCACGTGATAAATCTATCGCATGACTATCGCAGCAAGTCAATTGGCAACCTACCAAAAAGTTTGATGGTTTAATGTTTAAACATGAATACATAACGGCTAAATATTAGTATTGTAATTTTTACATTTGTACTATAAAAGTTATTTTTATTAAATACTTGATTTTACAGTACAATATTATTACAATTATATTCCTTAATTTTTTTTTTCAATTTTAAATAATCACAATAAAATCTTGTTCATCATCATTATTATTATTGTTTTATAGTCATATTAAATGGATTAAAAACATTGGGAATCTGGCCTATGAAAAAGATTTGAGTAAACCAAACTGCCCCCCCCCCCCAAATCATTATTTTATTTCAATCTATATTTTATGCTTTACACTTTTATTTTATTTTTTATTTTTGCATGTTTTAAATTATTTTTTATTAAAAGCATTGAATAAATTAATAATTGCATTTTCTATGCAGCTGCACTTCGCAACAAAAAGTCTCACTCATTCTAAAATGATTATTTCCAAATAAAGCTTTTCAAGTCTTGTAGTGAAAATTCCAGTATTATTTCACATTGCATAAAAACTAAATTTAATAATTTAAAATGCAAAAAAAAAAAAAAAAAAAAAAAAAATATATATATATATATATATATATATATAAAATAAAAAATATATTTAATAATGTTTTAAATGTTTTAATGCAAATATTTTAAAACATTAAAAAAATAAAAATATGTCCTTGTAAGTCTGAAGACTTTTTTCAGTCTGTTTTTCCCCAGTATTGTGCAGCTGTAATGTGATTGATGTAAAGGGACTGTTGAAGGTTTTGCGTCTGTATTTGGTGCAGGTTCTGTATGATTTCTGTGTTTTCTGCAGGACGATGACCGCTGCGAGGAGTGGGAGCGTCACGAGGCCCTCCACGAGGACGTCACCAGTCAGGAGCGCTGTAAAGAGAGGCTGTTTGAGGAGGAGATCGAGCTCAAGTGGGAGAAGGGCGGATCGGGCCTCGTCTTCTACACAGACGCTCAGTTCTGGCAGGAGGAAGAAGGAGGTAGAGACAGATGTGCAGCTATTTTGAGTTCATTTTGAAAGGTTTCTGTTGGTCCAGTTGTACAGATTTCTACGTGCCATGCCAATATTTTAAATGGTCCCATCACAAAAATATTTAAAGATTGTTAAACTAAGACTTTTTTGTATAGATTTTTAATTATTATGTATAAGTATTTCTAATGTTTATATAATATGCATATATAATACGTATTATTTTGTTAAAAAAAAATAGAATTAAAAGAAAAAAGTTCTAAGTATATTAGTATGATTTTTATATTTACATTTGTTTTAGAATTCAAATTTAAAAATGTATTTTTAAAAATAAATGTAAAATATTACATTTTTAATTACATTTTTAAAATGTAAGATTTATTTTTATATATTTGTTATTTTTTTATGTATTTTATATAATTTTATATTTGCATTTATAATTTTTATATTTTCAAGAATGCTTATAAATACAATAAACAATATTCTTTTTTTTATTTATTTATTTATTTATTTATTTTTTTCATAACTTCGGTTAATAAAATTCACAGTAATAGCTGGAAATTATGCAGTTTTTATAATTAATCCTGGAAACTCAAACACTTATTTATTTATTCATTTGTTTATGAATAAAACATTATGGATTAGTTTTGTAATTTTTAACACATTTCTTATTGATTTTTATGAAGACTCGAATCTCACGTTATTCAAGCGTTTTAACAAAACTAATAATTTTACCTATAGCTGACAAGTTTAAAAAGGCCCTGAATAGGAAAGATGCTTAATGTGCGCTCATAATTTCCAGCATGTATTTATTAATTACTCTGTTGATGTGATCGCCTCCTGTTGCTCATCTTTTCTCTTTGATTTTGCACAGATTTCGATGAGCAAACTGCAGACGACTGGGACGTGGATATGAGCGTCTACTATGACAAAGGTAAACGTTCATGATCAGATCGTTGTGAACGCTGTGATAGAAGAGCAGCTTCAGACATGACTGATTGTGTGTTTCTCCTCAGACGGAGGCGATATGGACGCCAGGGATTATGTGAGCATGCGCTCTGAGAGGAGGCTGCGGGACGGTCTGGACGGTCTGCCGGGACGCCAGCAGAAAATCGGCAGCTTTGAGCGCTTTACAAAGGTTCGGATGTTTTTAGCGCTGTATAAATAGTGGTGGCTTTGACCTTTTCTCTGAGGTGCACTTATAATGTTATCAAGATTTTTACTTGGGAAAAAAACGTCATAATTTAGAAGTATTAGGCTATTCTTTGTCCTGTTTGCGATGTAGAGTTGGTGGGCGGGGTTAAACAGGCGATGATGTAGAGTTGGTGGGCGGGGTTAAACAGGCGATGATGTAGAGTTGGTGGGTGGGGATAAACAGGCTGCTTGGTAGAATCGGTGGGCGGGGTTAAACAGGCGATGATGTAGAGTTGGTGGGCGGGGTTAAACAGGCGATGATGTAGAGTTGGTGGGTGGGGATAAACAGGCTGCTTGGTAGAATCGGTGGGCGGGGTTAAACAGGCGATGATGTAGAGTTGGTGGGCGGGGTTAAACAGGCAGTGATGTAGAATCGGTGGGTGGGACTAAACAGGCTGCTTTGTAGAATCGGTGGGTGGGGTTAAACAGGCAGTGATGTAGAATCGTTATGCATGGGCCAAACAGGCGATGATGTAGAATCGGTGGGCGGGGCTAAACAGGCAGTGATGTAGAGTTAGTGGGCGGGGCTAAACAGGCAGTGACGTTGAATCAGTGGGTGGGGCTAAACAGGCAGTGACGTAGAATAGGTGGGCGGGGCTAAACAGGCAGTGATGTCGATCTTCTGCGGAGGCGGGGCTTATCCATTACATCATAGAGTAGCACATTCCACAAGCTGTCATTTTGGCAGACTGGCTTCAATATAAGCTGTTTTTAGAATAACAAGAAAGTTTTGAGTTCTGAAACTTACAGGATGTTTTTATAGTGCAATGACCTCTTATGTGTCAAAAGTTTGGTTTCTCAGTTCACGACCCCTTTCATTCACTGCAAGATTTAGTATATTGTATTAACGTTCAAATTTTTATAACCAAAAAGTATACATGTAATTTTTCATACTATTTATTTTATTTTATGTCTACATTTATAATTTGTAGAATTTTTGAAAAGTTAAGGTTTAGTTGACATTTATTTTTTAGAATTTAAATTAAAAATTGTTAATGCGTTTTTCATAAATTGCCATTTTCAAGATTTGCAATTTTATCAATTTTAAAAAAAGTTTTTAATAAATTAAGATTTATGTATTTATATTTACACTTTTTGTCAATAATTAAAATAAAACTGGTAAATGATGTGTGTTGCAGGGAGTGGGCCGGCGTGTGATGGAGAAGCAGGGCTGGAGGGACGGAGAAGGGCTCGGGAACAGCCGGAGGGGGATACCAGAGGCGCTGGAGAGCGACGGCCAGCATCCCAACTGTAAGAGAGGCTTCGGGTGAGTCAGGACTGCACTGATGACTTTCTGCTATTCATCTGGATTCAGATCCAATGTGTGCGACACTTCTAGCTTGAAAAGTTCTGAAGGATCATGTGACACTGAAGACTGGAGTAATGATGCTGAAAAGCACAACAGCAATAAATTACACTTTACAATATAAAAAGTATATAGTGAATATACATTTTATTCCATCATGCTCTGCTCTAAAACAGTTAATAGCTAAGAAATTGCTCTTTTTAGAGCAATTATCTCCATACAGTAATTTTAAAAATTCTATTGAAAAACTGTTATGGGAAAATATTGGTCAAAAGGTGTGACGAGAGCTCTGTAAATGACTTCTAAGCCACATCTATAATATATCCTATTTTTAGTGAATGATTTCTGCTCACTTTTTATGGCTTGGTTATGACTGATGCATTTGATTTTTGTAATATTTGCAGGTATCATGGAGAAAAGCTCAGCTCATACCTTCCACTTAAAAAACCCAGAAAAGACTTTCACATCTCGACAGTTTATGATGAACCTAAAGACATGGATAAAGGCGATGAAGTGCTGCGGCGTCAACCCGGCACCAGCATGAAGTTCAGAAGCCGGCCTCCAAGGGGGCGGCGCGGAGCCCAACACATGACCGCTGATCACTAGTGATGTTCACTATTAAGATTGTCTATTTATTATGTCTGCCTGCTAAAAACAATGACTGTTTTTACACAGAGCTGTACATTATTTTTCTGTAACTTTTGTATTAAAGGTTTTCAACAGAACAAAATGCATATTATGTTTATGTGCCATCATCATTATCGTTACAGTAGAATGCAGTGTGTTGCATAAATTATAATATTACTAATGCTATATATATATATATATATATATATATATATATATATATATGTCATGGCCAAAAATATTGGCACTCTTGGTAAATATGATCAAAGAAGGCTGTGAAAATTAATCTGCATTGTTAATCCTTTTGATCTTTTATTAAAAAAATTCACAAAAATATAGCCTCTCATTGGATAATAAGAATTTAAAATGAGGGGAAATATCATTATGAAATAAATGTTTTTTATTTGGGATTGTTGTTTTGGAACGTGAATCAGGAAAGATTTAAAAAAAAATAATAATAATTTCGTATTTTAAATAAATTTATTGTTTTAAAGTTTACTTTAAATATTTTTGCTAACTTGCTCACATATTCTAAAGGGAGCCAGTCTGAACTCAGACATACTGACATGCAAAATGACTATGAATACTCTATTAAAAATATTTTATTTTTAAATTCTGTCCGCCTTATTTTTCAACGCGGAAGTCGGTGAATGTGCGAGACTTCCGGTTCATTAGCCGCTGCAGGGAAATAACGAGAAGAATAATTGCAGTAAACGGTAAAACAGTTCACACTACAAACCAGTGTGTTCATAATTAGGATAATACATTAAAATAATATGGTAAGACACAACAGTTTGCAATATCAAGCAGCAAAAAGAGAGAGAGGCATATCCCATTACAACACGGGACTTTTATCTGTCCTCCAGAGGTCACTTCCTGTTTGTGTTCGCTGCCTGTCGCCAGGTTCCCGCTTCTGGATTGACACGTCACGAAGGTCAGGAGCGAACTGATGGAAAAATGGCGAGCACCTACAACACCTTCAATCTGTGAGTATTAATCGACTCCTCTGACGCTCATCGATTCCTGATTATCGATTAGATGAATCGAAGAGAGTTCAGCGGTCGTCTTTGATCGGTTAAAGTCTATGAATGATGTGAGTTCAGTCAGTCAACTTCGGTACAGGCGCCTGTCTGAGGCTGTGTCTCAAAACCTAGTCAGCTGTCTACCTAGACAGCATTTTTGGGCCGTATTTTAGTGAAGTGTCTGTCTAGACATCAAGTATGGACGTTAATATTCCCCAAAACGTTATTAAAGTGAGCAGCTTGTTATGTTTTGAGCCACAGATAACTTACTGCTGATATTATTCATCAATCATTCTGATCAGATTACAGTCAAAAATCAATTAATCTGAAATAAAACACGTCAAACTGTTGTTTATTGATGGTCAGCAGCAGATTACTTAAACCTCGGTGTAATTTAGCTAACTCTTGTTGTTGTTATTGTTGTTATTGTTGTTGTTGTTGCCAAAATAATATGCATATGTAATAATATTTGCTATCATTATAACTAATAATGAATAGAGAAAAATGTAAAAGCACATTATATATATTAAAAAAAAAAATTTAATCAATATAAATGTTAAGTATTTTACACAAAAGTGTCACTAGAGATAATTTTTGTATTAAAAATGTATAATTAATCTAATTTTGAATTTATTAATTATGTATTTAAGCTCCATTTTGAAGAGTTTGATTGAAAAATGCCCATACTATGAAAGTTTTAAAATTGTAATATTATATTCTATTGAATTCTGTACTTGTATCGCTTAAATCTATTCAGTTTTCTTGTTAGTCTGATTTCAAACATTAATTCTTAATGTCTTTTGAAGTTTTAGAAATAGGCCCACATCATATGTTTATATATATGTATATATATATAGTATAATATTTTTTATTATAACGAAAAAAAAAATGATAATACCAAAATATGTTAAATCAAATTCTTAAAACAATTTTTTAAAAAAATATAAGGGAGTTTAATCAGTATAAATTGACAATTTAAAAAATCGCTTTTTTCCAGCTGCTTTAAGAATTGAATTAAAATTTTCGAATTATTTTGAAGTACCTGCAGCAACAAATCTACATTTGTGTAAATAAAATTTACATACTGTCTAATACACAAATAGACTAATGAATATGCAAGTTTGCAGTACATTATAATATAATGTAATATAATAATTTGTGTAGTGTTAAATAAATTTGTCATCATTTCTATCATAGAGTTTAAGATTGTGATGCATATTTTCAGAGGCACATATGGAGAAGTTCTGCTCTCTTTTAAGGATTTGACTGCATTAAATGCATTGAATCTCATCATCGTGTCTTTCCTCTGATTGACAGACACACGACCCCGGAGAAGTTCTACATCGAGGCGTGTGATGATGGAGCTGGAGACGTCCTCGCCATCGACCGCGTGTCCACAGAAATGACCCTCACAGGTGCTGAAGACACACAACATGCAGCGCGGAGCTGAACGCACAGACGCTATCAGTATCTGCATATTTTATGCATACTTCATTTTATGACGACTCTTATTGCATAAATGCATCTGTTTTAAAGCTCATGTGAGGTCACTGAAGCATTTGAATATCTACAGAATTTTCAACCCATTCTGCTGGGGTGTCAATCATAATTAAATATTGAACACTAACCTAAAAATATTCAGTATAATACATTTTAATAATGTGTGATGTTATTAATAATGATGAAGATTTTAATAATAATCATGTTATTATTAATGATAATAATTATAGTATGTAATACTATGTTTTAGATTATGTTTTCCTATAATATAAGAATAAATATCAATATCTAACATTCAAACAATAAATATCCAGTATTATACATTTAAAATAATAATATACATGTTCAGTATAAGATATTTTTTAAATTTTTATATGATATTATTAATTATTTCAACAATAATTATTTCAAATTAATATTAATTGTAGTATAGTATAATAAAATATTATAATATTATAGCACAATATAATAAAAATTATATTATATTTTGAAATGATACCAATAAATATCAATGTCTAACAGTTAAACAACTGGTATAATACATTTAAAATAATAATACACAGTTAAATATCTAACATTTACCAACAGATATTTAGTATAATATAATCTTTTTAAAATTGAATGTTATTGTTATTATTATTAGTAATAATAAAAATATTATTATTAAATTAATAGCATAGTATAATATATTAAAAATGATATGTTAAATAATAATAATAATAATAATGTAAATTATTATTTAGTTTATAGTGTAATATATTATAATAAAAATCATTGTGTTTCTATAAAATAATAAGAATAAATATCAGTGTCTAAATATCTAGTATAATACATTTAAAATAATTATACACAGTTACATTCAAAGTTAAATATCTTACAATAACCAATACATGTTTAGTATAATAACACATTTTTGAAAATTGTAAAAAAAAAAAAAATTAATAATAATATTAAATTATAATATTACTATTAATTATATAATTTATAGTGTTGTATAATGTAATAAAATTATAATATTTTCCTACTATATAATAAGAATAAATATCAATGTCTAAGATTTAAACAATAAAAATACAGTATAATACACTTAAAATAATAATACACAGTTAAATATCTAACATTAACCAACAGATATTTAGTATAATATAATCTTTTTAAAATTGAATGTTATTGATATTATAAAAATATTATTATTATTTGATTTATAGCATAGTATAATATATTTAAAAAGAAAAAAAAATATATATATGTTACATTCAAAGTTAAATAACCAATAAATGTTTAGTATAATAATACATTTTTGAAAAAAAAAAAAATTAAATTATAATATTACTATTAATTATTATATAATTTAAAGTGTTGTATAATGTAATAAAATGATATTTTCCTACTATATAATAAGAATAAATATTAAAGTCTAGTATTTAAACAATACATATCCAGTATAATATATTTAAAATAATAATGTTGTTAATATTAGAATACAATAAAAAGTATGTAATATATTACAGCCAGTGAGCATAGTATCTTCTGTTGTCTTTCAGTGAGGAAGGACGTGCCTCCGTCAGCAGTGACGCGCCCGATGTGTGGCATCATGGGAACCATTCGTCTGGTGGCAGGTTTGGTTTCTCAGGATGAGCTGAACTCTGAATGAAGCTGTTTCTCAGCTCTTTAATGCCTCTTGTTTTTTCTCAGGCACGTACCTCATCGTCATTACGAAGAAGAAGAAGGTGGGCGATCTGCTGGGTCACGCCGTCTGGAAAGCCACTGACTTTGACATCGTTTCCTACAAGAAGACGGTTCTGCATCTGACTGATACTCAGGTGGGTTCGAGCAGAATGTGTTTGTTTCATGTGCGTCTCATGAGCTGTTATTTGGGCTGGATGTTTGCCCTTCAAGCATCTCTTTATTTAAACAGCCAAA
The DNA here is from genome assembly GCA_036784905.1 of Acrossocheilus fasciatus. Lineage (NCBI taxonomy): Eukaryota > Metazoa > Chordata > Actinopteri > Cypriniformes > Cyprinidae > Acrossocheilus > Acrossocheilus fasciatus. The sequence goes on from CM071953.1 coordinate 34,517,536, forward strand.
CCACAACGATGAACCACTGAACAGAGATATTTTTGTTTTGCTTGTTTTGTTTTGTTTTTTCAAGAAAAGTTCACAAAAGGTCACATTTTACCCCAATAATGATTTAACAATTATGATGTAAATAAAATGTAATATGTGACCCTGGAGCACAAAACCAGTCTTAAGTCGAAGAATTATTGGGGGTTTTTTATGCGAAAAATCATTAGGATATTAAGTAAAGATCATGTTCCATGGAGATATTTTGTAAATTTCTTACCGTAAATATATTAAAACTTAATTTTTGATTAGTAATATGTATTGCTAAGAACTTCATTTGAACAACTTTAAAGGTGATTTTCTCAATATTTAGATTTTTTTGCACCCTCAGATTCCAGATAATATCAGCCCAATATTATTCTGTCATAATAAAATTATTTATTCAGCTTTCATATGATGTATAAATCTCAATTTCGAAAAATTGACACTTAAGACTGGTTTTGTGGTCCAGGGTCACATATAGGTTCCTTTTTTTTTAGTTTTTTGAAATATTTGAATAATTTTAGGGTGACGTGTGACCATGTTTTTGACAGATTTTGTGAGATTCACCCTTTTGGTTTGTCAAATAAATCAACCAAATGTCCCTAGAGAAATATTTTCACATTGTTTTCAAGTCTTTTAAAGGTTGGTACCTTACTCTATAAAAAAAAAAGTAATTAATTACTGGCTCCTAACTACACCTTTATCAGTGTAATTACATTACTGTAATTATTACTCTCTGTATAAAGTATTGCATTACTACTAATTACTTTCTAAATTTGATGGCAAGCTTTCTGAAGAGACTAATGATGTCTGTATGGATCTTCCAGATGCAGGACAACAAGGCCTTCCTGTCCATGATCAACAGCGTCCTGAATACAGACGGTTTCTTCTTCGCCACAGACTACGACCTGACGCACACATTACAGCGGCTGGCCAACACCAGCCCCGAGTTTCAGGAGATGACTCTGCTGGAGCGCGTGAGAGAGACGCTTTCACAGATCAGTCATAAAACATGTCATAATCCTAGAAATGCTCACTGCTTAAAGAGCTCATGTGATTAAGTTGGTTTCAACTCTTTTTTTCAAATAAACAAAACAAAAGAGAAAAAAAACAAGGTTTCTGCAGGTCTTAAACGTATCTTTAAACACAAATTAAGGCCTGAAAAGGTCTTAAATCAGAGCAGAAAGTCTTAAAGTCATTGCATTAAATGTTGCATGCTCTGCAAAAATAAATATGAATTCTCAGTGTTTTTGTCTTGTTTTGTAATACAAATATCCTTAAATGTGACCCTGGACCACAAAACCAGTCATAATGGTCTTTTTAAAAAGGAAAAAGAGATCTGAAAGCTGAATAAATAATCTTTTCATTGATGTATGGTTTGTTGGACAATATTTGTCTGAGATACAACTATTTGTAAATCTGGAATCTGAGGGAGCAAAAAAATCTAAATATTGAGAAAATCTCCTTTAAAGTTGTTCAAATGAAGTTCTTAGCAATGCATATTACTAATCAAAAATTAATATATTTACGGTAAGAAATTTACAAAATATCTTCATGGAACATGATCTTTACTTAATATCATAATGATTTTTGGCATTAAAGAGAAATGGATAATTTTGACCCATACAATGTATTGTTGGCTATTGCTGCTTATGACTGCTTTTGTGCTCCAGGGTCACAAATTAAGATGCAATTACTGGAGATGCAAACTGAACATATGAAGTTTTTTTTTTTATTATTAAATTAAACATAATTGAGTTTACGCTTAAAACCAGAACAGGTGTCTGTCAGTGGGGTATATAAGCTTGTTTACCTGCTGAATGAAGTGAATTTTTGTTTTAATCATGAACTCACTTCATTGTGATCAATTTCTCATTAAAAACAAGACTTATTTTATGTCATGTGCTTCGCAAGTAAATGCATCTTGATTTAAGAATCTTTACACATTTGTGCTTGAAATCGACAAAAACACTGATAAAAAAAAAAAAATCAAATTTTTGCAAAATATTTTCATATTCAGAGGTATTCAAGCCATAAGTTTTTTTTTTTTGAAAATGAATTAAAAATGAAAGGAGATCTTTTGAAAGTATTTGCATTAGTGTTTCTAATACAAGACATTTACAGCTAAAAACCATTTACATTTTTCCCACAAAATTTCTTTACTTTTTCCTTAAAACGTCTTACATCCATAGAATCTGCAGAATCACTGAATAAATAAATACATGAACATGAATCCAATAAAATCAATAATCCCTACCACACTGACTCATTCAAACATTAAAAGAAAGACTGTAAAAGGGGGAAAAAAATCATGAAATGTAATATTTTTATTTTAGAATTGGGTGTATTCATAAGGTATTCATAATTATTATAACTTGATATGATGGTTTTACGCAGGCGGATCAGAGATTCGTGTGGAACGGTCATCTGCTCCGAGAGTTCATGGCACAGCCCGAGGTAAACGCAAGATTGTTTTAGCTGCAGCTGCTATTTCAAGCCTAACCCATTTTTAGAACAAAAATGTAGAAATCTGCAAGAAATACCAAGTTTAGATGCAGACGAATCTAAAGAAGGAGTGCATGATTGCGTTGTGTTTTCTCTTGCAGCTGCACAAGTTCGTCTACCCTGTTATTCACGGCTGTATCCTTCAACCAGACGAGCGTTTTCAGAGATCAGACCACAATGATGTTTCTGTGTTCACATTTACAGCAGAGCTGCACGATTAATCGATTAAAGATCGTGATCTCGATTCAACCACACAGTATTATTTCTGTCTTACAGTCGTTCCTATTATTACAGAAATACTGGGATGAAAGTTTATAGTTATAGTTATAAACATTAATGTCTATGGTAGCGATCAAAATAGAGCAAATTGCCTTTTGAATGTAACTGGCGCTTAAATAACGTCTGTGTCGATTGCATCGTTTCTCCAGTAGGTGGCGACAAGTCACTGTTAAAAAATGTATTCGTCATTGAATCATTCATTCAATAGATTTGTTCAAAAACGCTGATTCATCCAGTAACAAGTATTTATGAGTGAATCGTTCATTCGAACCTATTTTTCTTCATTTTAATAAAAAAAATGGGCTTATTAAATATATATATATGTATAGCTAATATATATTAAAATTTTTAATAATTCATGCAAATTAATTAAACACTTTTAAATAGACTGCAGCAATTCTAGTAAATTACACATTATTTTGTTTAGTTAGAGACAAAAAAAAAATCGTGATTCTTAATTTTTCTAGAATCGTGCAGCTCTTATTTACGGTATATTTTGAGCCTTAAAGCGATAGTTCACCCAAAAATTAAAATACCGTCACTATTTACTCGCCCTCGTGTCGTTCCAAACCTGTGTGAGTTTCTTTCTTCTGTTAAACACAAAAGAAGATATTTTGAAGAATGTTAGCTGACGGTAGCCATTGTCATGGAAAAAACACCATGTAAGTCAATGGCTACCAGCAACAATTTTTCAAAATATCTTCTACTGACAGAATTTTCATTTTTGGGTGAACTACCACTTTAACTGTTTTGCGTACGTGAATACTGTACGTATAACGTCTTCGTACATACAGTCAAACCAAAATTTATTCAGACACCTTCAACATTTCTCACGTTATCACAGTTTATTCGCTATAGTTCAGAAAAGGGTATTAAAATATGACAAGAACTCAAGAGTTAAACTGTCAGAACAAATTAATCTTGATGATGTCGGATAACTTTGATAGAAAGGTATGTAATGAATTCGGTTGAATAACTGTTAAATTTAAGCACACAATTAGATAAAACCAATTTAGGCCAAACAATTAGCAAGCAATGCTTCATTTTGTTCAGTCTGTGTGTAACAAGGTCACATTAGCAATTAAAGAAAAAATACTTAAGCAAAACATGCTCAGGTCAAAGTGTCTGAATCATTTTTGCTCCCAAATTTTTATCATGTATGAATAATTTTTGCACTTCAAAAATATATTTGTCAAAATATATAAAAATTCTAGGCAAGTACAAATTATTGTCTTGTTTTCAGAAAATACAAGTCAGAATGAAGTGAGTTTTGAGAACGAGCAAAATAATCATATTTCAAACTGAAAACAAGATATTTGCAGAATATTTTGCTTGTTTCAAGCAAAAACTCACTTCATTTTGACATGTTTATTCTGAAAACAAGACAATAATTTGTACTTGCCTAGAAAATCCTTCTTGATTTAAGAATTTAGTAACACTTTACAATAAGGTTCATTAGTTAACAACGTTAGTAAACATGAACTAAGAATGAACAACACTTTTATTAATCTTAGTTAATGTTAATTTCAGCATTTACTAATGCATTATTAAAATCACAAGTTGTGTTTGTTGACATGAGTAAACAATGAACAGCTGTATTTTCATTAACTAGCATTAAATGCATTGTTCATGTTAGTTAATACATTAACTAATGTTAATAAATGACACCTTATTGTAAAGTGCTACCAAGAATCTTTAGATGTTTTGGCTGAAAACAAGACTGTAGATTGTAGGTTTGACTTCCTCTTCCACACGTCACGGTCCTTAATCTCCGCTCTCAGTCATCACCATGAAGTCGTGCTGCATAAACGGCAAAATCTTCGACTGGAACATCATTTCTAGGAGGAGTTGTTTCCGCGCTGGCGTCCGCTACTACGTCAGAGGTGAAGCTCGTGCGGTTTGAGACGGTGCCTGTCTTTGCTCCATACGCTGCTAAACGCTCTCTTTCTCTTCCAGGTATTGACTCTGAAGGTCATGCGGCCAACTTTGTTGAGACGGAGCAGATTGTTCAGTATAATGGAGCAAAAGCCTCATTTGTTCAGGTAAGCCTCTGAAACGGTAACGCCTCCAAATATCAGCTTTTATGCTCTCATGCAGCGCCGTTTGTTGAGGGATTACTTTGTTTTACCAATACGAGAAGCTTCCAGTTGGCTTTCTGATGTTTACATTACTAAATCAAACAGTTTCAAGTCATGATGTGACCCTGGACCACAAAACCAGTCATGAGGGTCAATTTTTTTAAATTGAGATTTATACATCATCTGAAAGCTGAATAAGCTTTTCATTGATGTATGGTTTGTTAGGATAGGACTATATTTGGCAGCTATTTGAAATTTGTTTTTAAAGACCTGGCAACCCTGATCTGAGCGGTTTTCATTATGTTCGACTCGACTCACAACCCATAAGTTAACAAATTGACATTTGTCAAGCCTCAATGTAAATTGCATTAGTGAATCAAAACAAATCATCTACTAAAGAATAAATCTGGAAGATGAAATATATCTTTTCTGAATTTGGTGATATATATATATATATATGTGGAATATTCTTCACATTAAGCCACCAAAACAAAAATATGATTTTCATATTTTTGTGGTTTCCTTGTCTAAGGTACGAATCTTTGCATTGACAAAAACTGGATGATTTACTGGTTGAAACTTCAGAGACCGGAAAGCTTCATATTGGCAGAAATGTGAAAAATGTAATTCTTGAAGCAATGTTTTTTTTATGCAAAATACATAAATTTCTGAGGCCTGTTTTATCAAAGAAAATCTACATTTAATCCACAAAAGTGTGACTTTTACAAGTGTGCTTGATTTATTTAACAAACTAGCCTATAAAAGGGTGAATCTCGCAAAACCCATCAAGAACATGGTCACACGACACCCTAAAATCATTAAAATATGTCTTAAGTCACAGTTATCGTTTATTAGTCTTGGGGTATATTTGTAGCAATAGCCAACAATACATTGTAAGTGTCAAAATTATTGGTTTTACTTTTATGCCAAAAATCATTAGTATATTAAGTAAACATCATGTTCCATGAAGATATTTTGTAAGTTTCCTACCTTAAATATATCAAAACTTAATTTTTTATTAGTAATATACATTGCTAAGAATTCATTTGGACAACTTTAAAGGCGATTTTCTCAATATTTAGATTTTTTTGCACCCTCAGATTCCAGATAATTGTGCATTTTTAAACAATAGGATACAGTTTCGATCAAAGATGTTCTTTCTGTAAAATTAAATGTCCATTTTTAGATTGATCTGCAGAGCTGTAGGTGCTACACCATACAAAGCCACACAACAGATGTTAGATGGTGTAAGAGGAAGATGTTGTGAGGTTTGATGGGTCATAAACCACATATAACATAAATAAACTCTCATTTCTGATCTGAATCCGTAAATAGATATGACCATAAAGTTGCCTTTTCCATTCTGAATGTGTATTCTGAATGTGGATTGGTAGTTTCCATGTCATTTGAGGAGCGTTAATCCCAACATTTCTAATAAGACGTGTTATTAATAAATGAATTTTCCTCTTCTACAGACTCGTGGCTCCATCCCGTTCTACTGGTCTCAGAGACCAAACCTGAAGTACAAACCAAAACCACAGATCAGCAAAAGCATCAATCATGTGAGACTCACTTTCTTAACCTTTATTTCTTTGTTCTGTTTAGAAGTAAGTGGTTTTAAACATCTGGTAACACTGTATATTTGCATTAGCTAACAGTGAGCAAATTACAGCGATATTAATCTTTATGTTAGTTATAAATACAGTTGTTCATTGAGAACTAACATGAAATAATGCATTAACTAATGTAAGTGGAGAACGCTTGATTTTAAAAATACATTAGCAAATGTTGAAAATAATAGTAACAAAAACAATTATGTACAATTAAGTATTATTTATTGTTAGTTCATCTAATGCAGTTAAATAATGTTAACAAATGAAACCTTAAGTTTTGATTTGACTCTTAAAAATATTTGATTTTGCAGACAAATGTTAATTTGGTTTTTCAAATGGAACAAATCTGCTTCAGTACTTCAAAGAAATTGTAATAAAAGAGACAAAAATGATGGAAAATAATTAATTAAATGTCATTAAGATCTTGGAATGACTAGCCACTTGCTAAAAGTTGGAAATGATTAGGGTTTTTTAAAATAATTTTTTATGGAAGTCTCTTCTGTTCACAAAGGCTGCATTAATTTGATTAAAAAAATATATTGTAAATAAAATACAGTAATATTGTGAAATATTGTTGCAATTTAAAATAACTGTTTTCTATATGAATATATTTTAAAATGTAATTATTCCTGTGATGCAAAGCTGAATTTTCAGCATCATTACTCCGGTTCGTTAACCGTTTCCATCATTGATAATAATCAGAAATATTTCTTGAGCAGCAAATCAGCATCATGTGACTCTGAAGACTGCAGTAATGATGCTGAAAATACAGCTGCGCATCACAGAAATAAATTACAGTTTAACAGATATTCACACAGAAAACAGCTATTTTAAATTCAAATATAATTTAACAATTTTACTGTTTTTACTGCATTTCTGATCAAATAAATGCAGCCTTAGTGAGCAAAAATATATGAAAGTGTTTGATTTTTAAACACTAGTATCTCAAATGTGTTGATATCTGTATTCTATTATGAAATAAGAATTTTTGTATCAAGAATATTTGTTAGATAGCACTTATATTAGTAGGTCTGACATTATTCTGTGTGTTTATTTGTGTGACGCTGTCTCACAGCTGGATGGTTTCCAGAGGCATTTCGACTCTCAGATCATCACATACGGCAAACAAGTGATTCTGAACCTGGTGAATCAAAAGGGCTCAGAAAAGCCGCTGGAACAGGCCTTCGCGAAGATGGTGGACAGTCTGGGCAACGGCATGATCAAGTGAGTGAGCTGATGGGGAAACCTCATAAAACGCTAATGCTGAAGCACAAGAGCTAAACCCACCGCTCTGTTCATCTGCAGGTACATCGCGTTTGACTTCCACAAGGAGTGCAGCCGTATGAGGTGGCATCGCCTGCAGATCCTGGTGGACAAGGTGGCGGAAATGCAGAATGAATTCGGGTTAGTGTTAATTTCGTTAACGAAAACCGTCATGATAAAATGTTCGCTGAAGAGCTTTTTTCCCGGGACTAAAATGAGACCATGAAGAGACGACAATAAGGTCAATAAACGATAACTGTGACTACATCAACATGAAATTTCGTTGACGATAAAATACGAGACTAAAATGTATTCAAAAAATAAAAACTTTACCAAAAACTCTTTATTTTCGTCAAAAAAAAAAAAGGAGAAAAAATATTATTGAGGACTGCTGTACACAAATAAGCTGGAGTTTAGCGATCTATGAAAGTGTCATTTAGCTGTCATGATGTTGTTGTTTTAATAGAAATTGCAATTTGGAATTATTGGAATTATTATTATGAATTTGACTGTTATAATATTTTTCGTTTGTTTAACCAGTTTTACAAATATTCTTGATACAAAATTTCTTATTTCATTCACGGAATACAGATATCAACACATTTGAGATACTAGTGTTTAAAAGTCAATCAAACAATGCTCATTTTCAAATCTATTAATGCATTCAAATATATACTGGTGGCCAAAAGTTTGAATTATTGTGATTTTTGCTCACCAAGGCTGCATTTATTTGATCAGAAAAAACAGTAAAATTTTGAAATTTTAGTATAATTTAAAATAGCTGTTTTCGATGTGAATATCAGTTTTCATAATGTAGACCGAGAGCGTGCACAAGTCTTTGATATTAAAGGGGTCGTATGACGTCGCTATAAAGAACATTATTTTGTGTATTTGGTGTAATGCAATGTGTTTATGCGGTTTAAGGTTGAAAAAACACATTATTTTCCACATACTGTACATTATTGGTGCTCCTCTATGCACTGCCTTTCTGAAACACGCAGATTCTTACAAAACTCATCGTTCTGAGAAGCGAGGTGTGCTCTGATTGGCCAGCTATACAGTACGTTGTGATTGGCCGAATACCTCAAGTGTGAGACGGAAATGTTACGCCCCTCTTACCGTATTGTGATGGCGTTTCCGACGACACAAAAAACAATAAAACCCATTATAAACAAGGCATTTCTTGCATCCAGTGGGGACATAATTACTGATTATAATGACTTATACTGTCTTACTGACTGTAAACATTACCATTTTTGATCGGAGATCACACAGCTCAAAACTCGCGTTTTAATAGTCAGTGGCAAATTCTTTAAATATGAAAACATACTTACAGGCTGTGAGTCAGAAGTGTCCTTGCAAAGTTGGAATTGCCCCACTTTATAGAAACAGCAGCTTCTCCCAGGTTCAGGAAATAGTCCTCCGTAAAATGCGCTGCACACACTCCAATATTTGGGTTGAACTGTTCTGGAACAGTGTTGTAAATACAACTTAACCACTGATAAAAAATTATTTTTTATCCGTTTAACCATTAAACAGCATGACGAAAATGTGACTTCAGATTTCATTGACTAAAACTAGACCAAAATGCTCAGACATTTCGTCGACTAAAACTTGAATAAACAAAAACAAGGTTGATCATAACTAAAATGTACATCTGAGACAGGATTAAGACTAAATTAAAAATGCTGCCAAAATTAACACTAGTTTGGGTCCGTAGTGCTTTATATTGCATCCTAAACATTGAAATTTTTGCATGCTCTTATTGTTTAATGTTTTTAACAGCTACTTCCTGGTGGATTCAGACGGGACGGTCCAGTTACAGCAGGACGGGACGTTCAGAAGCAACTGCATGGACTGTCTGGACCGAACCAACGTCATCCAGAGTCTGCTGGCGCGCCGCTCGCTGCAGTCGCAGTTAGAGGTGCGGTGATGATGGGATTTATTATCTTTATTGGGATCATCATCAGGCCAAAATTCATGTACATGCAGGGCTGGGCCATACTTTGAATATCAGCAATATTACTGCAATATCCGGTATCATGTAGTGTTAATTTAGTAAATTTTTTAAAAACTATGACGAAAAAAATTGTCGACATCCTTTTCATGCATGATTAAGACGAGACATGCAAGATCGTTGAAGAAAAAAGATGAGACTAAAATGTAGTTTAAATATTAAAAAATAATAAAAACTCGATATATCCAAAATTTCTTCAACAAAAAAAAAATAGATGATTCATTCAGAAATTGAATCTTTGAGTCACCGAATCATTGACTCACTTGATCCATTCAGACAGCTGATTCATTCGGAAATGAAGCAAGTGACTGTTTTTATGAATGAGTCAGACAAGTCTAAAATATAGTTTAAATTAAAAAAAATTAAAACTCTCTATATCCAACAAAATTAAAAAATAGGAGAAAAATTCTAGACCTCCGTGAGTTTTTATGCTGGGTGTTACGACCCTTTTAAGGTTGTCTAGGGGAAAAAGGAGTAACATTGAGATTGTGGAAAGCGCCGTATACTTCCCTACTCTCAACTAATAAAAATTAAACATACCCTAGGTAAGAGTTGAACGCCACCCCTTGTGTCTAAACATTGAGTTACCTAAGTGTTGCACAATGGAAGTCACACGACATCTTCCCTATCCACCTTCCTCTTGAGTAAAGAGTAAACGTCATAGAGCGTAAGCTCATCAAAGCTCAAAGAGCAACGCCATCCGAGTAACAAAATAACCAAATGAAATTGCAAATCAAAAAGTGGTAAGGATAAAGAATGTCAGAACAAAACAAAAAGGATTTTGACATAAACGAATAACAAATAAGGCAAGTCAAAACGAGTAAAATGACAGCAAAAACAGTCATGTCGCTTAATAATGACTGACAGCTTCATGAGCCAATCAGCAGTCAAGGGAGGTGGCCTAAGAGATTGACAGGGAATGGAGAGAGAGCAAGCAGGAGAAAGAGAGAGAGAGAGAGAGAGAGAGAGAGAAAAAACAAGCACAGGCACTCCCACGAGGACATTTATGGACGTAACACTGGGGTTGCCAGATCTCAAGAGTTTAAATCCCCCAATCAGAGCTTCTCTCTTTAACAGCACACATTTTCTTTCCTGTGTTTAATTTATCTTCACAACCTGGCAACCATTTGCACAAATTAATATTAGGAATGCCACTGTTTTCACTTATAATGTAGAGAGTATGTTTATATTTCTAATAATTTAAAAGCTCAGGAAACTAAATAAACCATGTCTGTGCTAATATGTGAAAGTGCAATAATTCTGGCAACAGTCATGATCAGTAATCGCAAGTACAATTTTGAGCAAAATAATTGTGATTGTCAGTTTAACCATTACACAGCAGAACTTAAATGTGACGTTTTCATTGACTAAAAGTATCTTTTTATGATGAGTCACTGAATCATTGACTCACTCGATCTGTTCCAACTGCTGATTCATTCTGAAAGATGATTCAGTCACTGAATCATTGACTCACTCGATCTGTTCCAACTGCTGATTCATTCTGAAAGATGATTCAGTCACTGAATCATTGACTCACTCGATCCGTTCAAACTGCTGATTCATTCCGAATGATGATTCAGTCACTGAATCATTGACTCACTCGGATCTGTTCAAACTGCTGATTCATTCCGAAATGAACTCATATTTGATGTCTTGTTTATCTGTAGAGGATAGGAGTTCTTCATGTGGGGCAGCGGATTGAAGAACAGGCAGATTTTGAAAAAATATACAAGAACTGTAAGCAAACACTAACACTTGATGAGTCAATAGTCTGGCTGTGTGAGACTTTCTCATTCATACCCGTTATTCCCTCAGCATGGGCGGATAACGCCAACGCCTGCGCCAAACAGTACGCCGGGACCGGAGCCCTGAAGACAGATTTCACACGGTAAACAGAGCGCCTTGCTTGATATAGATGCAAACTCTTCACCTTTCAGTGACAGCACACTTGTCTGAGATCAAAATAGGTCACCTAATGAGATTTGCTTAGATCCAATGAGAATTTTAGGTCCGCATCCACATTTGTTTCTGTGTGTTCAGGACAGGGAAGAGAACGCAGTGGGGTTTGCTGATGGACGGCTGGAACTCAATGATCAGATACTACAAGAACAACTTCTCAGACGGATTCAGACAGGTGACACACACAGTGTTACTTTCACACAAACCTCTCTCAGATTCAACAGTATTTTAACATATTTTAAAGATTTACAGCTGATGGATTCAGCAGAGTGATTTTGATTTAAAATATATCACTGATATACTATTATATTTTTTGTTAATATTTTAAATTATATTTTTTTTATATTTTCTGTTTTCACTTAGTTTTAGTAATTTTGTGTTTTTATCATTTAATTTTTTTATATATATCTAATATAGTTTTCATTTTATTTTGTATTTATTTGTTTTAGTTTGTTTTAGTACTTAAAGTTAAACTAAACAAAAATGAGAAATCTTGCCTTATGTATTATATACAAGAAATACTATATATTTTAATATTTTATCACACACACACATATATATATATATATATATATATATATTATATGTATTTTTTTTCTTCAGTAAGTGTTTTACATATTTTTTATATTTTAAAATATTTTAAATATATATATATATATATATATATATAATTTTTTTTTTTTACATATTGTTTTATATTTTTAAATATTTTTTATTATAATTTCGTTTAAATGTTACTTTATTTTTATGATGTAATTGTTTCTTCTTTTTTTTTCATTTGTAATAAAATTTTTATTTATTTTAATTTTCCGTTTTTATGATTGTGTTTTACATATTATCTATGTTTTTTAATTATTTTTTATTTTAAAGTCATTTAAACATTATTTTTATGATATAATTAATTTTTCATGTTTTTCAATTATCATTTTATAATAATAACTTAATTAGTTTTTATTTATTTTAATTTTCCTTTTTTATAATTTAATTAATTATTTGATTTTGACCTGTTATTTTACTCACAAACCCCAGTTTGGAAACCCTTCTCTAGGGACTAAACTTGCTAATGTAGTCGGAAGACGTGTTTTGTGTTTGATTTCTTTGCTGTGGGTCTGTGGATGAAGAGTGCAGGATCTGATACGGAGGCTCATGTCTTTATGCAGGACTCCATTGACCTGTTTCTGGGTAATTATGCTGTGGAAGAGGCGGAAATGAACACTCCTCTACATGAGCCCAAAGACTGGAAGTTCCTCACAGTAAGAACCTGATTGAGCTGTGAACCCAGAAAAACATGTTTTCTTTGCAGCCAGGGTCAGATTAATGTTGTTGTGTCCCTGAGCACAATGACACTCATGTCTTAGACCACTTTGGCATGTATTTTGAACTCTTTCAGCAGCAGAATTGTATTTATTGAGCACTGCTTTCTTTTATCATATTGCTGCTGTTGCTGCTGCTTTATTAAAGTAATAAGCCACTTAGAGGATTTACTGTTATTTTTCTGATTTGTATTACAGCTTACATCACTTACCAGTTACCGTGGTAAAATCACTGTAATGCATGGCTCTAATTATGGTTATTAAAAAGAAAAAGGGGAGGATCTTGTGCTTGATACATGATTGTGAATAAACATGATTTGATTGCATTAATTTTACTGTAACCTCATGAGTTTTTTTTCAAGGATTTTAGCATGCTTGTTTGGCCATTAATTAGATTTATACTACATCTTCTATTAAAGCTGACATGAAATGTGGATGAAATATCATCTATTTTCTAAATGAATGTTATTCATCTCAATGCATTTTTTAATGTTATGTTTTTTAATGTTGTAACTGGATATTTATTTTTTCCCTCTTCAGCTGCCGATCATCATGGTGGTTGCTTTCTCAATGTGCATCATATGTCTCCTGATGGCTGGTAAGACATGGATTAGTATTAATATCTGCTCTGCTGTAATAAATATCTCATTGATTTACATTACAAGCAGCAGAATTTCATCATATTTTACCCTGGAGCACAAAAGCAGTCATAAGGTATATTTGTAGCAATAGCCAACAATACATAGTACATGTCAAAATTATCCATTTTTCTTTTATGCCAAAAATCATTAGGATATTAAATAAAGATCATGTTCCATGAAGATATTTTGTAAATTACCTACCATAAATATATCAAAACTTAATTTTTGATTAGTAATATGCATTGGTAAGAACTTCATTTGAACAACTTTAAAGGTGTTTTTCTCAATATTTAGATTTTTTTGCTCCCTCAGATTCCAGATTTTCAAATAGTTGTATCTCAGACAAATATTGTCCGATCCTAACAAACCATACATCAATGGAAAGCTTATTTATTCAGCTTTCAGATTCAAAAGATTGACCCTTATGACTGGTTTTGTGCTCCAGGGTTTTTTTTCCTCTATATTATCACTGTATAAAAGCCTGATGCATAAAAATGACTCAAGAAAAACAGATTTTTAGATTTTATTCTCACTGATATTTCATGTCATAAGGATGTAACGATATCAAAATCTCATGATACGATAATATTGCGATACGAAGTCCATGATACAATATTTATTGTGATTATTTAAAAAAAAAAAGACACGAATATTTTGTACACTTTAAAGTTAAATTATTCTATCTAAAGCACTTTCTGAGTTCAAAATGAAGAGTTCCAACCCATGTTTCTTAACTAAGAAAACGTAAGTCAGAAAAAAGTCAACCCTCTTTTTATTTGTGATATACTGTCTCAGTCTAAAATACATTCACACTGGTGTTTTAGGAAGCCAAACTAATTACAATAGAATAATAATAACAACAACAGTGACAGCAGTAGCCATGTATTGTAAAACAATTGCACTGTAAAATAAATAAAAATGAATATTTCATAGGTATATTATTTTTGCTTTACACTACAGTAGGGAAATTGCCCGGAAGACCTATTGTGTGACCGTGATAATATTGAGACAGTTTTGCTATCGCGATATACATTTACATTACATTTAGTCATTTAGCAGATGCTTTTATCCAAAGCGACTTACAAATGAGGACAATGGAAGTAATCAAAATCAACAAAAGAGATTCGGCCAATTCTGATCCGATCCGATACCAGCACAGTTTTTTTTTTTTTTTTGTTAAATCAATATAGAATTTCTAAACTTCTGCGTGTTGACCTGATCATCATTCTTGTGTAGGTTAAACATAATCTACTAAATATAGACAACTTCATTTTAATGAAAAATAACAAATGGACCAAAAAAAAAAAAATCATGAATTATAAACTTGGTTAGTGGATAATTTAGCAGCAAAAGTTATTCTAGAATTTTTTTTTTTATAAAATCTGAACATTTAGTGAAATAACATTATTTAGAGGGCAACAAATAAAAGTGAATAAGTGTAGGATTAAATCTGGTAAAATGTTACTATTGTTGTAAAATACTTTAATGAAAACAAGTAAATGTATTTATATATAAATATAAATAAACTATAAAATTAAAAGACATTCCTATCTATCATATGTTGCTGCCTCCATTACATTGAATTATTAATAGCCGTTCTATTAAAAGAAACGCTATAAATAATCTTTCATTGCGCAAAAGTATTATAATAAGAAAAGCTCCAATATAGAGCGACACAAAGCGCTATATGTGCAACCGATCCGCAGAAAATGCCAATATCGGAGCCGATACCGATACTGGATATCGGATCAATGCATCCCTAATTAAGAGAGCGATTGCGTGTGAATAAGTGTTTTAGTACTTGTTTAAGTCATGCTTTCAGCTGAAAATATTCAGTATTTAGAAGGAACAAGCAAACAAATTTCTTGAGAACTGTAACTTCCCATTCTTTCTGATTTGAGTGATCCTTCTTTATCAAAACTAGCTGTTTAACAGGTGAATTCTTTTTGTTTTTATGGTATTACTAGTGTCTTAAACGGTTCTCGTATCTCCCAGGTGACACCTGGACAGAGACGCTGGCGTATGTGTTGTTCTGGGGGTCGGCGAGCGTGGTGACGGCCGGCGTGATCCTCTTCAACGGCCGGGACTTCGTCGACGCGCCCAAACTGGTGCAGAAGGAGAAGATGGACTGAACCTGCGTGTGTGGGAAGCAGCTCGGTCCCGCCGAGTCTTCGTCCTCCTCCTCATCTTACTCTCAGGCCTGGAGCCTGTACTGACGCCGCTCCGCCGGAGGAAGAGGAGGAGGATGAAGGCCAGGGGCCAGACGGGACGCTCCGCTGCTCTCCACACCAGGATCGTATCTCACAGACATCCCATAATTCCATGGGCTCACGGGCAGCTTCACAGACGCAGTGCAGAGCAGATCGGGACCATGAGGGACTCGGCCCTGTCCTCATGGTTCACGCCGTGTTTCCGTGTCGAATCGCACGCGTGGGACGTTTGCGTATCTGCCGTCAACTCAGAATCACAGTCTTGTTTTCTAATGAAAAAAAGTGTGAACAAAACAATATGCATTTAAAATAAACATGTTGTAACACTTTACAATAAGGTTTCATTAGTTAACGAAATCAGTTAACTATATTCTACCTCGTTAATGTTAATCTCTACATTTACTACTGCATTTTTAAAATTAAAAGTTGCATCCGTTTAACGCACTGTCAACTTTACATGAACAATTGAATTTTTATTAACTAACATTAAGTATGGAAGTCCGTTTCCACCACGGAATGAAAAATAATTTTGAGTATTTCATAATTTAAAAATTTTAGAGTTTATGGCTGATAATTCAGACTTTTTTTCTTGTAATTCGCTGTATATATATCTCAATTTAGTATTTTATTTATTTATTTTCCTTTTTGCAATTGTGTTTCTATCAAAAAATGTGCTTGTTTTCTTACAATTCCGAGTTTATATCCGACAATTCTGACTTTTTTCACAATTCTGAGTTTAACAATTCTGACTTATTTTCGCAATTCCGACAATTATGACTTTTTATATCTCACAATTAAATTTTTCCTTTGAATTTTGAGTTTTTACATTTTGCAATACTATTTTTTTTTGTTTGTTTGTTTTGACCACAGAATAAAAATAAAAGTAATTGCGACTTTTTATCTCACAATTCAGACTTTTTTCTTGCAATTGCATATTTATATCATATAGTTCGTACTTTTTTTACTCGCAATTCTGCATTTTTATTTCACAATTCTGAAAAAAAGTCCAAATTGTTAGATAAAAATTACTATCATTACCATCGCTATTACCTTTTTAATTTTTTAATACAGTGGCGGAAACAAGCTTCCATAACAAAGATTATTAACTGTGTATATTGCTTAATGTTAGTTCATGTCAGTTAATACATTAACTAATGCAAAACATTACCAAAAATTCAAAATCAAGCTTAATATGAATTTATGCATATACATTTTTAATATATACATATACATTTTTTTAATTAACTAATGTATATGTATTAACATTTAATCTATATTATCTTCAATCTGTAATAATAAATGCTATAAATATAATTTTTAGTTGAAATGTTGAATCTTGTTATAAAGTGTTACTAAGTAAGTTTTGTTCTGAGCAAATATATTTTATGCTAAACTGGGTTTTCCTGTTTTAAGCAAAAACATCTTTTTTCAGAGGTTTTTGCTTAAAACAAGGAAAAATATTACAAAATAAAAGTAATCTTATCTTCAATTCTGCTTAAAAAAAAAAAAAAAAAAATATATATATATATATATATATATATATATATATATATATATATATATATATATATTATTTTTTATTTTTTTTTAAATTGGAAAACAAGACAAACATACGGTTTGCATTGCAGCAGCTGCACGTCTCAGTATTTAGAAGTGAATTTGAGTATTTGAGACGGACCTGGCATTCATGTGCATTTCAAATGAACTCATTTTATCCTCCTCTTCACTATCATGGTCTTCCTCAGTCTGTGATTTGGGAGCTTTTACAAACGAACAGTTCGAGTGCGGAGCTGAATGAACCGAATCTGTTCGGAATCCGGACTGATTCATATGAATCTTTACTTGGGACCAGCGTCTCATTGTCCAAAGGATTTTCTATGTGCCATCTCTGTTTGGGATCTGAATTGCGAGTGTTTCGCGGCTTCTGACGGACGGACGAACGATGCCTTATGTTTGCGATGCTCTTCATTTGATTTCTCTGTGTCTCACTGTGTCTTACCGGAGAATGTAAAAATAATGTCTATTATTGTTATTAAAGTTATCATGATGCTTGTGTTGGTCCGTTTCAGTTTGAAGGGAAAAGAGCACAAATTGTTTCTGAAATGATGCAAAAATACATTATAAAATGACAAATGCTGTCACTGCAGACTGTGTTCAAGCTGATGTCAGTTGCATTGACTGGAACGTGTTTGCATGACCTTACTGACTGAAATTTCATAACGTGTTTGCTTTGAACCTGCACTGAGCTCAAACTGAATGGCAATAAGAAGCAGAAAATGCCAGAGCGGATCAGCAGAGCCGCAGGAGGCCGTCCAATTAAGAGCTGTTTCTCCACGTGAACTCAACGGCCAGACGGCTTCAGTGGAAGCGTGAGATCAAAAACAGTGCACCTACAAATTACAGTTCAATGGAAGCTTGTTTCTGCCACTGGATTTAAAAAAAAAAGTTATAGTGACAATTCTGACTTTTTCTCAGAATTGCATTTATAGCTCAAATGCCTGTTATACATTCTGTTTATGTTTCTGCCATGGAATAAAAATAATAAAGGTAGATCTAATTGGGACTTTTTTCTTGCAACTGTGAGTTTAGATCACAATTCTGATATCGGTTAAGGGTCACATGAAACACCGATAAACTGTAAAAATTCAAATAAAAGAAATAAAATGAAATTGTTGCTAAATGGTTGAACCTTTTTTTTATTATTAATTAGTGTTTTGTTTTTTTAGGTTAAAATAATTTTCTTTTTAAATTTTTGTTTAATGTTTACTATTGTTATTTATATTTTATGATTTTATTTATTTCATAAAATGTTTAATGTATTTTAAAATATTTTTATTTTACATTTTTAAGATTAAATTCATTTTTAATGCTTTTTTCATTTCACATTTATTTACTATTTTTACTTTATTAGTTCATATCTCACAATACCTGCTTTATTTTCTCAAAATTCTCACAATTCTGTTCATAGCTTACAATTGTGACTCAATTTCATTTTTGTTTACTTGTGATATTTTTAAAATGTGATAGCGTTTTATTTTTTGTGCCAGAAATAATCTTCCATAAAATCATTTACACACATTGTTCCAAACACTGATTTATTCATGTTTATGCTGCTTTTGCCATTTTTATAGTGATATTGATTGTGAGCATGTCTCTGTCTGTCTGAAAAAAGGACACAAAATTAATCAGCATGCAATAACTCTTTCATGAAGCTTTTCAGAGTAAATATTACATGAAAGGTTGCAAAAAATATGCTAAACATTAAAAAAAATATATATATATACATATATAAGAAAACATAAAATAATATACTATTATGCATTATGTATTAATTCTAGACTATAACATTGTTTGAAATGATAATGTATAACTCTAAATACAGGCTGACAAGACAAAGAGCTAAAAGAAAAGAGACTTCAATTCAGTTTTTTCAGACAATTCAGACTTTTGTTTTGGCATAAAATACAGTGCTTGAAGATTACGATCCAAAATTCACTATATATATATATATATATATATATATATATATATATGATTCCTCCAAATACACAAGTTCTACATTTAAAAAATTGAGTCTGATGATATTTCTACCTGTCAAACATCACAGTCATTGTTCATTTCACAGACATATAAAACATTGTGATTTGACAAATATACAAAATTTATTTTCTTTTAAAATAACATGAACCGCAGTAAAAACGTATTATTTACACAGTTTACATTCTCAATCGGTCGCACTAAATGTGACTAAATCCAGATATTAAGTGTGTTTGGATCTTTATCTGTTGTTCATATATCGTGCATAGTTTTATTGTTAACACTTTGCTTAAAGCCTTTATACAGTATATAGTGCATAAGTAAAAAAAAAAAAAAAAAAAAAGTAGTTGAATGCATTAATTATACCTTTTCAAAGTAAATATTACATGAAAGGTTGCAAAAAATATCCAATATAAATGGAGAACTTGAACAAAAAAATTGCTAAACGTTAAAAAATATATGCATGCATCATTAATGCATGATCTCATGAATAATTGAAACCACATAATTCTTATCTATTCATTCATACACCTTTAAGAAGTGAAATGCATTAAAACATACGACAAACAAACCTTCCAATATTAATGCATTTTAACTTTGGTTGCAATTATTTATAACGCGTTAAAATGTACATTATGAAATTGGATTATAATGCATTATACATAAAGGCTTCAAGTAAAGTGTTACAGAAAAAAGCCCTTTTCTGATCATCCTTAATAATGAATCTGATCCCGTTTCATCAGTCATGTTTTCTGAAGGAAATATAAACGTAAAAAGTCCCAACAGCTTGATTTCTAATGTATTGTACAACCAGCCAAAAACTGAAAATGTTCATAACACGAGCATCGAATTCACAAAAAAATAAAACTAATATAGGTCCCAAGCGTGTGTTTGCGTCAGACGTGACGGTGTCGGCGGAGCGGCTTTCTCCTGAAGACGGCGTGAAGAGCGCCGAGCGGCACACAGCTGAGCGCTGACAGCAGCAACAGAGCGATGAAAACCTGACCGTACACCGGATACTCCTTCACCACCGACCGACCCTGAGACAGAGACACACACGTCTGGTCAGCTATCCTGGTGGGGACTCTCCATAGGTGTAATGGTGTTTATACTGTACTTACTGTATGCGCTATTGCCCTACACCTAAACCTACCCCTTACAGGAGACTACAGGCAGTTTTAGATTATCAAAAAAACACCATTTAGTATGTTTTTTAAACCTGTTGAATTATGGGGCAGTGTCCTCATAAACCACCTTCAAATTATAATACCTCTGTCATACCCATGTTATTAAACACATTTGTGTCCCCGTAAACCACAAATACCAAACCACACACACACACACACACACACACACACACACACACACACACACACTCTCTCACACACACACACACACAGCAGAAATCCAGGAGCTCAGAGTCGGGGATCGTCACGCTTGATTATCACACCAGACCCTCAACCACTTCACTTCACATAAACCGAAATTATAAACCATACCTTTAGAGACATCAAATCTCAGAGGGACCCTCTACGTTATGTTCAGATTCCAATAATATACTTTTTCAGCAATTATTTTATTTTCATGTTTTTTTTATTTATATTTTTATTATAGGTAAATGTTTTATTTTGATTAATTAGATTTTTTTTTTTAATTATTTACTTATTTTTGTTTATTTAATGTTTAGTATTATTTTGGTTGTTTTAATTTTTTTAATTATCTTAATTTATTTTTCTTGTTTTAGTGGGTTTTTAATTGTCTTACATTTTAAAATGATTTATTTATTCAAATTTTATGAAATTTATTTTTTTATTTTGGAATTATTTCTTTTCATTGTGCATTTTTATTATTTAATTAATATTTAGTAACTGTTTTTAGATTGTTTTTATTTTAAAATGATTTATTTATTTTCATTTTACATTTTTAAATTATAATTTGTTTATTTTAAAAATGATTGTACATTTTTAATTAATTTTTTGTATTTTTTTATGTTTTTATTTTAAAATCATGTATTTTCATTGTACATTTTTATTATTAAATTAACTTTTAGTGTTTTTGATTGTTTTATTTTAATTTACATTTTGAAATCATTTTGAAATTGAAATTTTACAATTATTTATTTCAATTTTACATTTTTATCGTAAAATTTTTAGCAATTGTTTTATTTTGACTGCATTTGATTATAAAAAATAATTAAAATGAAATAATTGCTAAAAAAATAAATATTTTATTTTTTGTACTTTTATGATTTAATTATTGTATGTGTTTTATTTTGACTGATTTGTTTTATTTTAAGATTGATTTATTTAAAAAATGTTTAGTAAGTGTTTTTATTTTAAAACTATGTATTTTCATTTTACATCTTTAATATTTACGTTTAGTGAGTGTTTTTGGTTTTTATTTTAAAACTATTTATTTTTCTTTTACATTTTTAATGTTTAGTAAGTGTTTTTGGTTTAAATGTATTTATTTTATTTTATTTTAAATTTTTTATTTAATTAACATTTAGTTTTTTTTTTTAAATTGTTTTTATTTTAAAATGTATTTATTTTCATTTTACCATTTTAAATAAATTTTAAGTAAATGTTTTTAATTGTTTTTTATTTTAAAACTATTTATTTTCATTTCACATTTTTATGATTTGATTCATTTTTGGTAAATGCCTCCCCTGTAGTTCCTCACAAACCAGCAGATGTTGCCGAAGCTGAGTTTAGTAAACGGTGATGAAGCCGGATCGTACCAGATCTTTGTCCCAGGCCTGGTACGTCGGCGTGCCTCCCTGGATGTAGTTTATGATGTAGAAGATGAAGAGACTGAAGAGGAGCAGAGGACTGACCACTGCCCACATCACCTTCCAATACCAGTTCGGCCGATGACCCAACATGTCCTCGATGTCCTTCTCAAACCTGAATAAAATAAAATAAAATCATTTTTTAAAGTAAAATAAAAAAATATGTACAAAATAATAAGAAAAATTTGAATTAAAAAAAAATCCTTCCTAAAATTTTTCAAATAAAATAAAATAAAAATCAGTACAAAATCAAATGAAAAAAAAATCATTTTTAAATAAAATAATAATTAAAATAATAAAATAAGCATTCCTTGCTAACAGTTTTTCGTTATTATATTAACTTGTGTAAATAAAATAATAATAAAAATAATAAAATAAATATTCCTTGCTAACAGTTCTTCATTATTATATTAACTGGTTTAATATTTTTGTCTATAAACAAACATTTCCCTCAGTAAAATTGAAATTTTATCAGTATAAACACCAATTAACACACAAAAAAGCACTAATTATGCACACTAGTTTTGCACACTAATTTGTTCCTTCTTTGAAGCGTTTTTAAAAGCCGTTGAATTGCTCACCTTCTCAGTCCGTAGATGTAACACACACTGATGACTTCAATGAAGACGATGAAGAGCAGCGACAGCGTAGCCGCGTATTCGTTGAAGATGGTGAACCAGTAGTTTCCCGAGCGGCTGGTGAAACCAAAACCCAGCAGCAAACAGAGCAGACAAACCAGACCTGCCAGAGACCGGAGGAAAACCAGACCAGACCAGACCAGACCAGATTAGATCTGAGAGGAGCGCTCAGGAAACACCAAACCGATCAACAAGCAGGATTTCACTTGGCAAGAAACATAAATATAAAGAGCATCTGCTGAGCAAATAATGTTATTCTATATTGGCCCTATGAGATTAACAACACAAAGTAATAAATATGCAATTAAGCAACATCAAGAATATTTGGAAGCAGATTTTGTGATGCAGGCTTATAGCAACTGAGATGCGCACATATGCATGGAAATTAAATGAAACTTTTTAAGCAATATTTACTCAATTCACAACAAACAAATAATAAAAAAAATCATTTAACCCCCCCCCCCTCAAATTATTTTTAAAAGTAAAAAAAAATGTAAATAATTTTTTTTAAATTTAGAAAATGAAAAATGAAAATAAATATATTTTAAAATAAAATCAGCCAAGAACACCAAAAATTAATAAAATCATAAAAGTGTAAAATAAACTTTTTAAAAACTTTACTAAAAATAAATTAAATCATAAAAATGTGAAATGAAAATAAAAAATGTTAAAATAAGAATGATCAGAAACACTTACTAAAAATCCAATCATAAAAATGTAAAATAGAAATCCAAAATGTTTAAATAAAAACAATCAAAAATACTTACTAAAAATCTATTAAATCATAAAAATGTAATTAAAAACTTTAAAATAATTTAAAAATAAATAAAATCAAAAATCAAAAACACTTGCTGAAATTAATCACATAAAAAAAATTAAAAAATGTTGAATTAAATTATAAAAAATGCAAAATGCAAATAAATCGTTAAAATAAAAATGATTAAATACATACTTGCTAAAAATGAATTATCAGCATATATGAAGTTAAACGAGTTAAATCTATACTACTGAGCAGTATGTTAGAAGCTGGTTTAGCTGGTCTCCTGATCTTCACAGGTTCTCGTACCGTTGATGCTCTCGCTGCTGAGGGAGCGCGACAGGAGCTTGATGTCTGCCAGCGGAGTGATGATGGCCGTGACATTTCCCAGCATGCTCCCCATCCCTAAGAGCAGCAGCATGACGAAGTACAGCACAGACCAGAGCTGAGACAGCGGCATGTTCTTGATGGCCTCGCTGTACACGATAAACGCCAGACCCGTGCCCTCCACCGCCTGAGCAAACAATACGGCCAAAAATATTAAAAACCTCTGGACAACATATATGTAGAAAATACGCAAACTATGTGTGGTGAATAGCTTAAAAAAAATAACATGATATAATTTAAAATATAAAAAGATAATAATTAAACCATATATTAGAAAATGTAGGGGCTTGAAAATATACTAAATAATACATTGTAAATACATTACAATTAAAAATACATACATATATATATATATATATATATATATATATTAGTGCTGTTAAACGATTAATCGCATCCAAAATAAAAGCTTTTGTTTACATAATATATGTGTGTGCAGTGTATATTTATTATGCATATATAATTTTGAAAATATTTACATGTATATATTTATATTCTTATATTTTATATTATATATAAATATATTTAACATATAAACAACATATTTTTCCTAAATGTATGTATTTACATAAACATATAAATATACACAGTATACTTACATATATTATGTAAACAAAAGCTTTTATTTTGGATGCGATTAATTGTTTGACAGCACTATATATATATATATATATATATATATATATATATATATATATATATATATATATAAATAATTAAAAAAATATATACATATAATTAAAAAAAACAAACACTGCATGCACCATAAATACATTTTTACCATCCATTTTGGCTTTTTGAATATATTTAAAAATATATCTGAAAATATGTTTTTGCTGTATGGGCAAATAGAGTAAAGAAAAACAAACCTAGAAATAGGACGAATGTGACTCTGGAGCACAAAAGCAGTCATAAGCAGCACAGATATATTCCATAAGGATATTTTGTAAATTTCCTACCATAAATATATCAAAACTTAGTAATATGCATTGCTAAGAACTTCATTTGAACAACTTTAAAGGCGATTTTCTCAATATTTCGATTTTTTTGCACCCTCAGATTCCAGATTTCAGCCAAATATTGTCCGATCCTAACAAACCATACATCAATGGAAAGCTTATTTATTCAGCTTTCAGATGATGCATAAATCTCAATTTCTCAAATAATAAAATAAAGTTATACAACATAGCAGAAACAGAACAAAAGACAGAATTAAAATAAGCTGTAGGCGTTGAATGGTAGTTTACCGTGTCGAGCTCCGCCTCCAGACTGCAGAGCTCGATCTTTGAAGCGATGGCCGCAAACCTCTCTGGATGAGTGATGTTCAGATGATGGATCCACGTCGTGATGTTCTCAGCGCTGATGCTCTCCTCCGACAGATCGAACGTATTGAGCAGCAGCAGCCTCATCCTGACCAACACAAACATCAGTCTGTTCATCTGCATCATAACTCACACTGTGTTAAAACACTTGCCTGTATCTCCATTTAATGCTCAAGCTCACAATAAATCATCATTGGTTGTTTGACTTCCTGTTTGAAACACTTTAGTTTTGGATCTGTTTGTTTAGGCATCTTCTGACTAACCAATGACTGCATTCACATGCACATCAATATTCTGATATTAATTTGAAATTTAGCAGTAATCAGATTAGTTTTGAGTTTTGAGAAACTTCAGCAGATTTTTGAGATTTCTCAACAACAACAAAGATAAGTTGAGAAAACTCAAAAATGGTTGCCTTAAACTTTTAAGTTTTCTCAACTTTTTTTTTTTTTTTTACAGTGTATAATCATTTATTATAATAATTATGATATTACAAAATAAATATAACAATAATTATGATATAAGATGATCAATAATAATAATAATAGTTATATATTATAAAATATTATATAAATAACAACAACAATAAATTATTATTAGTAGTAGTAGTCATAATACTATTCATATTACTATTATTATTATAAAGATAATTATTATTATTAACAATAATTATCTTTATAATAACAATAATAATATTATTATTATTATTATTACTACCACTACTACATTAGAATTGGTTATTATAACATAATTTTATATATTAATGTTAATAATACTAATATTTATATTACTACTAAGTATTAGTAGCAGTAGTATTAATAATATTAATATATAAAATGGTAATTCTAATAATTAAATATAATAATTATTACATCATAAAATAAAACATGATATAATAATTATTATTAATAATATTTTATATAATATTTTTAATTATATTTTATATAACATTTTCTTTGACAATAATGTTTATTATTATTATTATTAATAATAATAATAATAATAATAATAATAATAATTGCCTGACCCTTTCCATTTGAAATAAATAAGCATGTAAATGCAGTCCATGAGTCCTGATGAGGGATCAGTTAAGGAAACCTGTTTGAAAACCATTATTATTTTTCCAATTCCAGTTCATTACAGTAGAAATAGCAAAGATTTCACAACACACTCTCTCTCTCTCTCTCTCT
Source organism: Acrossocheilus fasciatus (assembly GCA_036784905.1). Lineage (NCBI taxonomy): Eukaryota > Metazoa > Chordata > Actinopteri > Cypriniformes > Cyprinidae > Acrossocheilus > Acrossocheilus fasciatus. Next base: position 34,544,054 of record CM071953.1, read on the forward strand.
CTCTCTCTGCAGATCTGTGAATAATTGATGCTTTATACTCTGAATAGTTTCCATAGACGACAGTCCAAAGCCATTCTGAAAGACTTCATACCAAACCGGCTTAAAAATAAACTCAGGAAATGCAATTGTAAAATGAGCCGACCGCCAGCATTCAGATTAGTGTTTGATGGAATAATCATCAACATTCTGTGTGTCGTAAGACCTGCTGCGGTCACAGATTGACTGAAGCTGATATCTGAACCTTTCCAAACAGCTCTCGTAGTTGAAGGTGGCCTTGAAGCCGTAGATGGAGAAGGTGACGACGCTGGCGAACACAGACGTGCAGCTGTTGATGAGCGAGACGACGACCGCCTGCTTCTCGAAGTTGTTGTTGTGATGGTTGTAACTGGCGAAAGCGATCAAAGAGCCGAAGCCCAGACCCAGAGAGAAGAAGATCTGAGTGGCAGCGTTGATCCACGTCTGAGGATTCGCCAGCTGCTCCAGCTGAGCACGCACACACACACACACGCACACACACACACACACACACACACACACACACACACACACAGACAGTTATAATGTAAATAAAGTTTTTTTTCACACACACACACAAAAAAACAAAATAAATAAATAAAGTGGAAAAATGATTATATTCAACCCTCATTCTGAGCCTCTCTCTAAAACAACCTGTTTAAGGGGCGTGTCCTTTAAGGCTTGTCAGTAATCTGCCAGTGTTATGATTGGCTAACATCACTGCATAGGAAACAGTATCAGCCCCCCTCACTATTGCATATGTGTTTTGACATGAAAAAAAAAAACATTTCCAGACAAAGCATTATGAAATCATTTACTTACACCGTGTCCTAACTACATGTGACACTTCAACACACGATAAAAGGTATCTTTTCCATGTTAATTAGAGTTTTTGTCCCAACTAGCCACGACGGCGACTCAAAATTTCTATTTTAGAAACTGTTTCTATTTCTACGATGTTGCGGCTGGAATGACAACATACAAACTACATGACAGTAGATGATCTCAGGTGATTATGTGCTTTATTCAAAGTTAAACGTGTCTAATGTGAGTTTGAATATCATATTGTGTGGCCTTATAGCCATACTGAAAGCAACAACAGATAGTTAACCTCATATTTTGAAAATAAATTAAAGCAAATTTGTATGTTAAAACTGTGAACAATGCGAATCAACAAGTGTATTCTAAAACAAAGATGGTATCAGTCACTCAGTATGTAAAGTCATGGCCAAAAATATTGGCACCCTTGGTAAATATGATCAAAGAAGGCTGTGAAAATTAATCTGCATTGTTAATCCTTTTGATCTTTTATTAAAAAAAAAAAACAGAAAAATTTATATTTTATATCTATATCACCTATATTTCTGCTGGAGGTCCTGGACATCTTGTTTAGACGCATGGCATCATGGATTCTATCAAATACCAACAGATAAAAAATCAATAAGTGACTGACTCTGTTAGAAATCTTATAATGGGCCATGTTTGGATCTTCCAACCGTACAATAATCCAAACACAAACCTCAAAAACAACACAAAAATGGGTCACTGAGCACAAAACCAAGCTTCTGCTGGTCATTCCAGTCCTCTGACCTGAACCCTGTAGAACATGAGTGAACTGAAGAGAAGAAGCAGCAACATGGAGCTGTGAATCTAAAGGGTCTGGAGTGATTCTGGATGAAGGAATGGTCTCTGATCTCTTGTCAGGTGTCTCTAACCTCATCAGGCATTATAGGAGAACATTTAGAGCTGATAAACTGGCAAATGGAGGTTTCAGAAAGTATTGAATACTTGTGTATTAGACCAATGTGTATTAGAGAAAAACATTTATTTCATAATTATATTTCCCCACATTTTAAATTCGTATTCTCCAATGAAAGGTTATATTTTTGTGAATTTTTAAAATAAAAGATCAAAAGGATTAACAATGCAGATTAATTTCCACAGCCTTCTTTGATCATATTTACCAAGGGTGCCGATATTTTTGGACATGACTGTACATTTAATAATGTTAAAAAGGTTTAATATTTCTGAATTAGATTATAAACAAATCCATTTCCTTGCGAGTGCAGAGTGCTTCCAGAGAGAGCCCGCCCACACACGCTTCTGATTGGCTGTGATATCTGATTGATTCTTTTGCGTGTAATTCTGTCTAGTGTGGACTCCCAAATTGCTTGTCGAGTCTCTCCATGACATTGTGCCTCGATTACAAAACAAAATCCAGAATGCCATTAAAAATAAACTATCCACTTGTTCCTTACGCTGGGATCCTTCTGATATCTGTACAAAGACGTGAACGAGCTGTTTAAAACAAACGCATCAAAGTGAAAGTCCTTTCACGCCATTCTCGAGCATGGACTGTCTCAGAAAGTGAACACGCATCTGTGTACTGTATCCAGTGTAGACAAGATAGCGGTAAGGATTGTAATTTCTATTTGCTTTCTTTTAAGAGACTGAATGCCAGTGGGCGGGGCCTATGTCTATGTCTTGCTCTGGAGGCGGTGTTTATGCCAATGTTTGTGCCCCTGTGATGTCATCTTGCCCCTCCGATCCAAAACGAGCCATTTTTGGAGCTTGATTAAATAAATGATTTGTTTATAATGAGGAGGATGTTTTAAGCCATGAAACTTGCAAGATGTTTTAATGCTGCAAAGACCTCTTATATGCCAAAAGATCAAAGCAAATTTGATTTCTCATGTCGTGACCCTTTAACACACACTCAGCTCTAACTGAACGCTCACGGATCAGAGAAGCAGCAGGTGTTTCTTACTTTAGGTGTGAACATGTACTTGACTCCGTTCCAGGCTCCATGAAGAGTGACGCCGCGGATCAGATAGATGATCAGAACCACGTACGGAAACGTAGCTGTGAAATAAACCACCTGAGGAGGAAAGTCGAGAGTCAAAGCTGCAGTTTGGCTTATTATTTAATCTGTAGACACTGAAGAGCAGAAAGCAAACAGGAGTTGAAGAGAAGATAACGGTTTGGAACTGAATGAGAGTAATTAATGACAGATTATTTTTTATAATCAATGGGTGTCATTCACTTAACCGTGCATATGCACAAATTTGTGCATGAAATTTTTGTGCAAATGTTTTCATAAATCATGATTTATCAATAATTTACTTAAACTTAATTCTAAATTTACATATATGCATTAACATATTTATAGACTTATCAACACTTTAAGATGAAATTTTACACATTTAAATAAAACTAAAAATATTATATATATAAATATAAATAAATTTAAATATAAATACACGTACACACACATGCACACACAGATCTTAAATATATTGCATATTTCGTCTCATCAATAAATACAATGAATAATATAAACATTATTGGAACTCTTAACAGCTTACAACTTTGCCATGTTCTTCATTAATAAAATTAAAACCATCAGTGCACAATTTTCCACACCACAATCTGTCAAGCACATCTTACCAGAAAACACACACTCGATCACATCCTTCTCTTCAATCTCTGAGGCAGAGTCTCCAAACTCATCCTTTCAAATCATCCTACTACTTGTCCGCTTGATCCCATTCCATCTCATCTCCTTCAAGCCATTTCTCCTGCAGTTGTACCTGCACTCACTCACATCATTAACACATCTCTTCACACTGGTGTTTTCCCCTCAGCATTTAGACAGGCTCGTATAACCCCAATACTTAAGAAACCCACCCTTAACCCATCTCTTTTAGAGAACTACAGACTTCTCTTTCCCTTCTTCCTTTCATTGCTAAAACACTTGAACGAGCTCCAAGAGAACCAAGTCTCTGCCTTTCTCACACAGAACAACCTCCTCGACAGCAACCAGTCTGGTTTCAGAAGTGGACATTCAACCGAGACTGCCTTGCTCTCAGTTGCTGAAGCCCTAAGACTGGCAAGAGCGGATTCCAAAGCTTCAATACTTATCTTGCTGCATCTGTCCGCTGCTTTTAACACGGTTAACCACCAGATCCTCCTGTCAACCCTATTGGTAAAGGGAATCTCAGGAACCGCACTCCAGTGGTTTGAGTCTTAGCTCTCAGATAGGTCCTTCAAGGTATCTTGGAGAGGTGTCGTATCCACTACTGGGGTGCCTCAGGGCTCAGTTCTTGGACCACTTCTCTTCTCTGTCTACATGGCATCACAAGGTTCTGTCATTCAGAAACATGGCTTTTCATATCACTGCTATGCTGATGTCACTCAACTCTACCTCTCATTAAACCTTGCCAAGACAGAACTGCTTGTGGTTCCATCAAACCCATCATTTCATCACAATTTCACCATCCAGTTAGGCACATCAACCGTAACTCCTTCAAAAACAGCCAGAAACTTTGGAGTTATGATTGACGATTAGCTGACTTTCTCAGACCACATTGCTAAAACTACCCAGTCCTGCAGATTTGCTTTATTCAACATCAAGAAGATCAGGCCCTTTCTTTCGGAACATGCTATAGAAATAGAAATTGAAAGAGAAACCGGTTTTATCAAACTGCACTGTTCATTTTGTTTGAATATTGCAATTGCACGATTAGCTGTTTTGTCGGCTTGGACTGCAATATATGGTGACTGTGATCTACTGAACTTCACACGATTGCGTGATCAGCTGTGTTTGGATCCCTAACTCACCTGGATTTAACCTGTTGGCAACATGCTGTTTCGTTGCTTTTCAGTTATATTTTTTATTGTGATTTTAACTGGAGCTTACGGCAAGAAATACCTCAAACACTTGGACTTCACCATGGTAAAATACCTTCCAGCTGAACTGTTAAACTTGCAGCACTGTCTACCTCCTCCTACCTGTGTTTTGCAAACGCCGCGATCACTGCATCTTCTCCGCTTACCCAAATATGTTCATCGGGGTCCCGCTGGAGTCTTCATTCAGGTAGTGCCGGAGTAAATGCAGTTTGGTCGGAAAAGGCCCTTAGATCGTCGTCACAAAATGGTGCGTGGTGTTTGTTTGTTGTTCATTTGAATGTTTGGCGTTCAAATTGAATAGTTATTCACCAATTCTTGTCTTAAATATCTACCGTCCACCAAAACTTAACCTGTTTTTCTCGGAATTTACTGAGCTTTTGACACTTGCCAGTGCAATTTGAGCTATCAAAATTTCAACTGGTTTTCAACAAAATTTCAGTTTCATCGTTTCAACTGGTGATTTTAATATCCATGTGGACAATCAAAATTGCAATAACACTTTGTTTTATGGAAACATTAGAGTGTTTTAATCTCACTCAATATGTCAATATGTCACATTTTTGTAAATATTTTATTATATCTTTTCATGTGACAACACTGAAGAGATGACACTTTGCTACAATGTAAAGCAGTGAGTGTACAGCTTGTATAACAGTGTAAATTTGCTGTCCCCTCAAAATAACTCAACACACAGCCATTAATGTCTAAACCGCTGGCCACAAAAGTGAGTACACCCCTAAGTGAAAATGTCCGAATTAGGCCCAAAGTGTTAATATTTTGTGTGGCCACCATTATTTTCCAGCACTGTCTTAACCCTCTTGGGCATTGAGTTCACCAGAGCTTCACAGGGATCATGCTCTGCTTCAGTATGTCACAGTACATGTTGGCATTCATGGTTCCTTCAATGAACTGTAGCTCCCCAGCGCCGGCAGCACTCACGCAGCCCCAGACCATGACACTCCCACCACTTTGATTTGATTGTAGGCAAGACACACTTTGTACTCCTCACATGGTTGCCGCCACACACGCTTGACACCATCTGAACCAAATAAGTTTATCTTGGTGTCATCAGACCACAGGACATGGTTCCAGTAATCCATGTCCTTAGTCTGCTTGTCTTCAGCAAACTGTTTACGGGCTTTCTTGTGCATCATCTTTAGAAGAGGCTTCCTTCTGGGACGACAGCCATGCAGACCAATTTGATGCAGTGTGCGGCGTCTGGTCTGAGCACTGACAGGCTGACCCCCCCCTTCAACCTCTGCAGCAATGCTGGCAGCACTCATACGTCTATTTCCCAAACACAACCTCTGGATATGACGCTGAGATGTGCACTCAACTTCTTTGGTCGACCATAGTGCGGCCTGTTCTGATTGCACGTATAAGACTGTTTCTCTCTATGCCTGATGCAGAAAGTCTTATTCACGCCTTTTTTAAATCTGGGCTTGATTATTGTAATTCACTTTTTGCAGGGTTACCTGCATATTTGATTAAGAGGCTGCAATATGTGCAAAATTCAGCTGCTCATGTTTTAATTTACACACCATCTCCCGCAGTCATATCACTCCTGTGCTTTCTCAACTACACTGGCTTCCAGTGACGCTTCAATCACGTATTGATTTTCTTATCTTAACTTATACAGCAGTACATGGGCTGGCCCAAGAGTATATTTGTAATCTCGGTCTCTCCGCTCTGCTGGTTCTCTTACTCTGTACCAGCCTCGTTGTAAACTCAAAACTATGGTTGGGAGGTCAATTTCTTGTATTGCTCCCAGGTTGTGGAATTCTCTACCTCTTCCTATTATATATATAATATATATATATTAATATAAGACATTATTACATTAAATTAAACACACATTTTGTTTGCTTTTTATAATAATAATTATTATTATTTATTTATTTTAACTTTTTAAAATATTTGGTTACACTTTACAATAAGGTTCCATTAGTTCATGTTAGTTTAATGTATTAAATAACATGAATGAACAATACATTTATTACAGTATTTATTAATCTTTGTTAATGTTAGTTAATGAAAATACAGTCATTCATTGTTTGTTCATTCATGTTAGTTCACAGCGCATTAACTAATGTTAACAAGAATAACTTTTGATTTTAATAATGCATTAGTAAATGCTGAAATTAACATGAAATAAGATTAATAAATGCAGTAGAAGTATTGTTCATTCTTAGTTCATGTTAACTAAAGCAGTCTTAAAAATAAAGGTTCTTTATTGGCATCAATGCTTCTATGAAGAACCTTGAACATCCATGGAACCTTTCAAAGGCAGAAAAGCTTCTTTATAATCGAAAAAGGTTCTTTTGATTTTTAAAAAATGTTCTTAAAAATGGTTCTTTTAAGAATTGTTCACTGAAAGGTTCTTCTTCAAAACACTCTGTTGGAAAATTTATTTTTAAGAGCGTAATGTTAACTAATGAACCTTACTGTAAAGTGTTACCAAATATTTTAATGTTTTAATTTATTTTGGCAGAAAGTGCTAATATGAAAGAAAAAGTAGTATTTTGTAATTGTATGAAGCTCCCTGTTAATGCTTCAGAAAAATGATATCAAAAAGGAAGAGAGTATAAGGCAGTTTATCTCACCATGCCGGTGGATTTGACGCCTCTGACGATGAAGAGGTAGACGATGATCCAGGCCAGCAGCAGACAGAGCGCCTGACCCATGTGAAGGCCTCCGTTCTCATCGATGGACGACGAGATGTTCAGCGTCTCGCGGTAGAAGAAGTACTGAGTGGATGAAGCCACCTCACACTCCTCCAGATACCCGGTGCGGTTGGCATTGACGGGACACTCGGCCCACGGCAGCACCGACTGCAGAAACACACCAGAAAACATGAACTCAAGACATCACTGATTCACTAGTGAGGGGAACAATTCCTGGAAACCTGCTACACATCAACATCTGTTTTGAGAAAGCAGCTACACTACAAGCTTCTCAGAAAAACTAGTAGCATTTCTGCTTTCAGTTAGTTCCTCCCTAACTCTGGACAGATATTTAGATTATTTAGCCATTTCCTGCATAGGCCAGAAACAAAGTTGGTCTAGTTTGGTTTATACATCAAAAAGTGCTGCTCTATTGATTTTTTTGTTTTTCCAGTAAAAATATATAAGCATTCCTAGATTGATACACATTTATTCACAATGCAAAATTACATAAGTTGTCTTGTTTTTTGAGAAACTGGTCAAAATTAAGTGATTGTTTATGCTTAAAAAAAATAAGAATAAAAAATCTGCCAATATGGTCAGAAAAATAAGCTTAATTCAAAGGTAAAAGTTTATTTTTCTGATTCCAAATGACAGATATTTTTGTTTTGTTTTAAATATAGTAACGTAATTATTTTTTTTCTTGTTTTAAGCATAAACAGTCACTTAATGTTAATAAATCTCAGAAAACAAGACTTTGTATCATTTCTGTATCATTTTGTATTTGAAGTAAATATGTCTTGATATTTGTACTAGGAAAAAAAATACTAAAGAAGAAAATCAGTTTTGGCAAAATTGTCAATGAAATTGGCACATTTTCTGTTTTCTATGGAAAGGCTTGCTTCCACCACAGAATTAAAATATATATATATATATATATATATATATATATATATATATATATATATATATATATATATATATATATATATATATATATATATATATATATATATATATATATATATATTTGCAACTATCTCACAAATGCAGAATTTATTTTCTTGCAAGTCTGAGTTTATATTTCACAATTTTTACTATTTTCTCTGAATTCTTTTTTCTTTCTTTTTTCCCAGAATTTAGTCAAAAATATTTGAAAACTATGGAAGCTTGTTTCCACCATGAAATAAAAAATAAAAAGGCAATTGCAAATTTATATCTTGCAATTAATTTCTCAGAATTGTCCAGGTTTTGAGATAAAAAGTCACAATTTACCTTTTTCCTGTGCTGGAAACAAGCTTCCATAGTTTTCAAATATTTTTGACTAAATTCTGAGAAAATATTCCATAAATTCGTTCACTTAATTTTATGTACATCCTACTTGCTATTATTAAATTATACTTTACAACTGCACAAACATTGTACATGTGTAACATATATTTTGACTGATTTGATGATGTTTTCCAGCCATCGATAATACTGAAATACACATTTTAAGTCCATTCTCCAAAACTGGCCCATAAAAGACCAGTTTTTAAACATTATTCACTGAAATTTGGTATTAGAGAAACATGTACCTTTTGTTGAAAGCGAATTAGATTTTTCAGTAAACTGACCTGAAATGAATGGAAGAGATACCAGAAGCTCCAGGCGTTGATGACGTTGTAGTACAGACACAGGTACATGGAGGTCACAACACTGGCAATACCTGTAAAGCACAGATGATCATATAATGGTGATATCAGGTCATTTTATAGCATTAAACATCCTGTAAATGAAGGGTGACTGACCCAGTCCACCCAGATACGGGCTGATGGCCGTCCACGCGCCGATGCTGCCCAGACGCATCTTCTGACCAATGGCCAGCTCCATACAGAAGAGAGGAATCCCCTCCAGAAACAGCATCAGCAGATATGGGATCAGAAAACCACCTGGACAATCACAATAAACACATCCATCAACCATAACTAAAACCTTTCCAAATATTATTACTTAAAATAACTAAACATAATTATAATGTAGCTAAAACAAATCCATAAAAAACATAAACAATATATGAGGAACATCACACTTGTAGCATTGCAATATGGCTGTATTTATGCACACTGTCATTACCTACGGCAATCGGCTGAATCACAGCATGCTGATATACAGCCATATTGCACTGCTACGAGTGTGATATTGCATTTATACAACAGTTCGACAGCATGAGTGTATAAATACATAAGAAACAACAATAGAGTGTCTTTAAAAACCCTTTTTTGTGCAGAACTACTTCCTTCCGCCACGGATTCAAATCTCAGTTTGACAGTTTGAAAGCTAGTATATTATGTAGAGTAGAGTATTATGAGAGTGAGAGATTGACTCAGCGAGTGTGATTACCTGCATCTGATACAGCATTCATTCTTCAGATCGGTCTCATATTCACAATAAAACATTAGTTTGAATGTCTGCTGAGGAACAGGCGATATCTTTGTCGTACTATCCTTTCATCTGTTAAGGGTGATTTCTGATGACAGACTGATGACTGCTCAGTACATTTGTTAGCTGTTGTTGAAAGTAAAAATAACTTTCTTGTTTACACTTTTTATGCGTGTTTGTAGTTACAATCGAATCCTAATCCACCGCGCAATGTGTCGCAAATACAGATCTGCACTTTGAATTTTAATCTTAAGTAGTACAGCATCCCGGAATCTTTGGCAGACTCTTTTCAACATACTATGATTTGGGACATACTAATTCTATTTTCGAATACTATTTAGGATGCATAGTATATGAATTGAGGCGAGGTGAGGTGAGGCGCTCTCTCCGCAGGTTCATGAGCGCTGAACGGCCGCTGACATCCTGGAGCTTATGTCTCAGAAAACGTCAAAGCAAATTTTCAAACAGGCGTTATTTTTAGAAACAAACTGCATATCTGAAGTCTAATCAACTACATTCACACCTTAAACTCTTAAAACTACATTCCGTGACACAAAAACAGTATAAATTATAACGTTATAGTGGATTTGGGTGTCTGCCATGACACTCGTTGTGAGAAATACGGCAAGTGGAGTGATAAAAATGGAGAAACTGTTTCTGTGGCGCTATTGGGTGAATATCTCATGGGTGGAAAGACTTCTCAGCCAATCAGATTTGAGAACCAAAGACTTTCCATTATTTTTTTCCTGTGCCCTTTTCAGCCATTTGTAATTTTAGGATAAAGTAAGTTTCAGTTTACAGAGATTTTCTGTTTTCCAATGCTTTTGACTAATTTCTGAGAAAATGTAAAATGCATGTTCACTTAATTTGATGTATGTCCCATTTGCTATTATTAAATTCTACTTCACAAATGCACATACATTTGTAACAAATTTTGACTGTAATTATTTGATAAGGAAAGTTTATAGAGATATACAGAGCATATTTCCATGAAATTAATAGATTTAAATGATCAAAATGTTAATTTAAATTGTAAAGTGGCTCCATAGAAAATGTGGCTTCTTGTTTTTGGTGGAAAACCAATTATTAATATTATTCATGAAATTATTATTTTAAAACTTAATTTTACAGGTTTTTCATGACTTTGCAGCCTGATCTATGATTTTAATATCTCATAGATATGATTTTAAAAATATGCAAATACTACAGATGCATTCATGTCATGCATTACTAAGATTTTATTGACTGAATGTTTTGTAATTTCATAACTGTTCAGTTATTTGCATACAGTGTAAATGTGAAAGTGCTTGAGCAGCTCTGACTCTAATCCTCACAGCAAACCGGATTATTGTGGATAACGAGGGAGTTTAGGAATAGTTGACGGCATCATGCAAACCAGCAGCTGTGAATGACTGCGCATAACGTCCCCCTCTTTACAATTGTACTTTGATCACATTGCTAAATGCTGAACAAAAGGTTTGTGATTGTTATTCAGGCGATGCTCCTCAATGATGCACTGAATGCATAACCACAGACGTTTAGCAGATGCATGAAACGCAGGGAAGTAGAACAAATAATATGTGCTGGGAATCTGGATGAGACGCTCAGGGAAGTTGAAGAACGATAAAACTTTGTGTGATGCTTCTGTAACTTTCTGTACAAACAACTCACACTGTTTCTTGAGTTCAGTCCAGAGTCGTTTGTCTTCGCTGTGTTTGTTCACTTTTACACTCGTCATTTGCACTTGAAGAGTCAGTTAAAGGAAAGAATTTTAAAGAACTACTAACAGTGTAAATGTTGATGAGCACACACACACACACACACACACACACACCATGATTTATGATTAAATAACTTAAAATGACACACTAAAAATGTGTAAAGGCTATTAATTAATCCAAATAAATTAACAACCCACATTGCAAAAAGTAAAAAAAAAATTAAAAAAAATTAAATTAAAAATTATTTATTTTTACTACAATTAATTATTTCTACTTGATTTGACTCTTAGTTAGTTAGTTAGTAATAGTTAATAAAAATAAAGTAACAAGTGTAATAACAATAATAATTAGGAATTATTACTATAATTAAGTATTCCTACCTGATCTGACTGTTAAGAATATGACAAACTAAAATGAGGAAAATAAAAGCAATTTCCAGCAGTAAATAAATAAAGTAACAAATTAAAAAAATTAAACATTAAATTGAAGAAAATAACAGTCAATTAAAATGTCAAATAAAAAGTAATAAAAAATAAAGTAGCTACATTGTAAAAAGCATTATGTAATGTATTAAGCTTGATTCAGTCCTATTAAATACAAAACTGCTTCAATAAACTGAATTATGAAGTATACATTTTTGCTCATCAAATGAAAAGCATTAAATGACCGACATCTAATGTTTTATTAGACGTCATATTGAATGCATTGTAGTTAATATGGACCAAAATATCATCATTTCATCTACAAATGTTTAGAGCTTTATAAAGGATGTTATTGAGAGGATTAAACCTTTACTGAAGAGCCTGATAATGATAATAGTGTAAAATACATAATCACACTGGCAATTTTTTATACATAGCTAAATTTAATTTATGATGAACCAATCTTTTTTTTAAAATTTTTTTATAAAGTACAGTGGTTTTTTTTTTTCAAGCTTTAAATAGAGGGGGGGGGGGGGGATCCATTCATTTTTTGAGAATTTTTGCAAAGTCTAATTATGAGGAAGAGTTTTTTATGTATATTTTTGGGCATTAAAAAGAAAAAATATATATATATATTTTTTTTTTGATAATTTTTAAGTTTTTATCATTATGGAGGCTAAATGTAACAAATATGCTGCCAAATACATAATCATCCCATCATTTCTTTTTATATACATAGCTGAATTTAATTATTAATTAAATTTTAAGGACCAGGTGTTTTTTGATCTAAGATTTAAAGAAAAATCTATGCAAAGTCTGTTCTGTTGTCTGCTGCTGTTGTTATCAAGCTCTCTATCAAAGAACAAACATTCAGATGCAAGCATGAGGAGATGTGAAGTAAAAGATGAATCCTCTCACCTCCTCCATGCATTTGGCAGAGATACGGAAAACGCCAGACGTTCCCGAGTCCCACAGCATAAGACACACACGCCAGGACAAACTGCATGGGACTGTCCCAGGATGGACGGGCTTCCTTACTCATGATGATGATTGTAATGTCCTTCAACTCGATCTGAAGGGACAAACGATCAGTCTGCCGTCTGAAACACACAAATCCCAGGAGAGTCTGGGAATATTTCAAAGTCCAGTAAGCTGAACTCAGTGTGAAGTGGGAGTTTTCTAATGAAGCCGGAGGGAGGGATGCAGAGTTTAACTGGCTGCATTTTATGTAATTCAGGTGAATGTTTGATTGAGTCGCTGGTCGTAGAGTTTTATCTCCTCAAACATTCATTATCACACCTTTTATTGCTGAGTTCATGAAAGAGTCAAGAACATACTGTAAAGACTGAGTCTATCATTCAGTAATAAAACGAGCTGTGGGAGAAGTTTACTATAGCACAAGTCACCATACAGCCATTCCTCCCTCAAACATTGATTTACCTGAGCATGAAGAAAGCTTAAAGAAATAGTTTACCTAAAAATGAAGGTTAAAAAAACTCTCAGGCCATCCAAGATTAGCATGAGTTAGTTTCTTCATCAGATTTGGAGAAATGTGTCACTGCTTATTTCCCAGCATCCTCTGCCAATCACTCACACAAGCCTCAGAAACCAGTGTTTTTCCTGAGTGAATAGACAGCCTTGTGTCACGACCCCATCAGGGTGACAAAGGTCATGAAGGTCACACACCTCAAACCTGATTTACCTTTAACAAAACGCTGAAACATCTTATTTATGCTACTAGGGAGATTTCCTCCAATAATCTACTAATGGACCAAGGCTGTGGGTGTCGTATAAATTGTTCTGAACGCCTGACAGTGCAATGCATGCTTTATTTTGACTTTATTAAATCAGAGAAAACTCTGTCTGCAGTGCATGTTACAGCACTGATATGAATATGCATCACTGATATGCTTTTAAAATCTGTCTTTAAGATGCACGACTTTTGTGCATCATGCAAAACCAAATGTTTCTGTTTGTTGATGACATATAGCAGGGAAAAAAGATGAAAAATGTATTTGTGTAATTGCATGTCATGTGATAATACGTCTACATCAGAGTATCATAAACATGCAAATGTGTAGTTAAATTATTGAATTATTGACTTCATCTCTTTAACAAAATATTTTAGCTGAAAGGGTTTGTCCTACATAGAAATACCATATTCACACACTCATATCTGCTATAATTTATTCTACAAATCAGATTCTTAAATTATTCTTATTCTTATTGAATTATTATTATTATTATTATTTAAATTGTTACTTGAGATAAAAAAGGTTAACTTAAAATAAAATAAAAATATTATTATTATTATTATTGAGTAATATATTAAAGTAAAATAAAACTATTATTATTATTATTATTATTATTAAGTAACATTAAATTAAAGCAAAATTATTTATATTATTATTAATAAATAATATTACACTAAAGTAAAACAAAATTATTATTATTATTATTATTATTAATGACTAGCTGAAATAACAGCTAGTTGCCAAGGAAACATTTATAATTTTCATTTAATTTAGCTTAAAGTACTAAAATAAGTGAAACTAGAACTGAAATAAAGAAAGATATACATAGAGATTTAAAAAAACAAAAACTAATAAAACTGACAAAAATTACTAAAATAAACTAAAATTACTAAATTTACTACTTTAATTACTAAAATGAGCTAAAAATATATATATATATATATATATATATATATATATTATATATATAATATATATGTCCTCCAATTTGATACTGTTAAGTGCTTTGACACAATCTGTATTGGTAAAAGCGCTATATAAATAAAGGTGACTTGACTATATATATATATATATATATATATATATATATAAACTAATTCAAAATATTAATGAAAACTATATTTGTACATCAATGAAACATTAACTCTGCTATAAAAGTGTCTAATAGCTGGGGGTTACTGAGACGAAGTGAGTAGTATTTGTTTGGTCAAACTGGGACATACGCTAAGATGTTAGTGTTCAGTGACAGGTGTGTTTTCATCTGCAGATGTTCTCATTCCGGCGGATCCCACAGTGTGAGCGGCGCGGAGGGTCACAGCGGGCGACACAGCTGTATAATTGCAAGCAGACTTGTTTTTCCACATGCATCCCACTGGTTAGACACCCGAACGCATGCATTTGCTCCAGAACCGATGTGCACGTTTATTTGATGTCTCAGCAGCTTCACTGCTCGAGTCCTGCAGTGATGACGTTCAAATCAATGATTATAATTAATCTGGAACAGAGCGAGAACTGTTTTTGACAAACAGATGGAGGATCCAGCGTGAAGCCGCTCAATGGGAGGCGCACAAACATCTCCAGGCAAAACAAGTACATGAACGCAGACTCTTACCCGACTGTAAAGATGTGGTAAATCACGGTAAATGTCCTGACAGGCTCTGACATGCCGCCGCCAAACCGCTGTGGGGAAGTGTGACCTTGTGACCTTTGTTAAACACAAAAACCATTCAATGTCTCTTCGCATTAATGATCGGTTCATGCAACTGCAATTAAAGGAATAATTCAGCCAAAAATGAGAATTTGCTGAAAATGTGCTCACCCTCAGGTCATCCGAGATACAGATGAGTTTGTTTCTTCATCAGATTTGGAGAAATGCAGCATTGCATCAGTGTCTCAGCAATGGATGCTCTGCAGTGAATGGGTGCCATCAGAATGAGAGTCTGATAAAAACATCACAATAATCCACAGCACTGCAGTCCATCAGTGTATTTTGGGGTGAACTATTTCTTTAAGGACACTGTTGCATAACAAACTGCATGTAAATCTGTCAGCTGGGCATCACATATATAACAGAAGTGGGTATTTAGGACAAAAGGGACTATCTGTAATGGTCATTAAGTTGGTGCATTGCTGGATTCATGACTCGTGGGAAACTAAACTGTGCAAAACTACCCATGACTGATCTGCACCACAGAAACCACAAGGGGAGGGAGGCATAGTTATACATTAGTTTTGCATGCATTTCACAGATTTGACGTCAATAAACTTAGTGACTCATCCTTCATCTGAAGAGCTCAGTGCATAAACCTAGTGTTTTCAGCTGGTCTTGCCATTGGTAAATGAAATATTCATTCACAAGAACAAAGCAACTGTTCATTGAAGCTTAAAATCCATGCATATTTTGTTTATAGTCTGGCAATTGTTTATTAAGTGCATTAGGTTTGTGTAACAGTGCCATCTATTGGCATTGCAACTCAGAGTGCATGTGCACATGATAAATGCATTTCTGATTTTTCCTATACAACCTTTTTAAAAAAACAAAAAACAAAAAAAACACATTTTAATAAGTAAAATGAACATTTATTAACATTAACTCAATTTAGCTAGAGGAGATCAATAAAGCTGTTTATCTCATCTTCAGAAGTATTAGAAATTTTAAGACGAATTGACAAAAATAAAGACATTTGGGAAAATATTAACAGGTCCAGACAAAAGAATGAAGGTTTGTTTTTAATGTACAACAAATCAAGTTTAATGTCAGTGAAAGAAATTTGGCGTAGAAACTACTTTGACTCAGAAATTAGTAGTAGATTTCACAATGAATTACAATGAAATGTCAAGTAACAGAACTAAAGAAATTTTTAAGTAGAAAAACAAAGTATTTTCTTGTAAAACATAACCAAAAATTATTTTGTGTGCATGTGCATTTTATTCCTGTAAAAGTGACTGTCAAAACCAGTCATAAGGATCAAATATTTGATATTGAGCTTTACACGTCATCTGAAAGATGAATAATTAAGCTTTCCATTGATGTATGGTTTGTTGGACAATATTTGTCTGAGATACAACTATTTGAAAATCTGGAATCTGAGGGTGCAAAAAAATCTAAATATTGAGAAAATCTTCTTTAAAGTTGTCCAAATGAAGTTCTTAGCAATGCATATTACTAATCAAAAATTAAGTTTTGATATATTTACGGTATGAAACTTACAAAATATCTTCATGGAACATGATCTTTACTTAATATCCTAATGATTTTTGGCATAATAGAAAAATTGATAATTTTGACCCATACAGTGTTGGCTATTGCTGCAAATATAGCTGTGCTGCTTATGACTGCTTTTGTGCTGCAGGGTCACGTATGAAGATGTGTGAATGGATGACATTAACACTGACACACGCACACTTCTTCAAATGCCTTTCAGCCGTCGGGGGTCTGACGAGATTAAAAGGGCGGCTCAGGATCCTCCCTCTGGTCCAAATGTCCTGCTCCAGCCGTCTCTCTATCCACACAGAACCAGATGAACCCTGAAACAAACATGTTCTCCGGCCAGAGCTTCATCATCAGCCTCACGCTGCTCGTCGCTGGGTTTAACCTCCTGAGCTCGGCAGGTGAGTCAAACTCTTCACATCTCATCATCATCATCACTAGACAAAAGGTGAAAGACTATTAACTCTGAGACACTTGCTTTTCCTCCGTCACGGGCAGTTTTTCATTATTTAAGCCTCATATGTTGTGTTCTGGTCATTTTGACCCAGATTTTCTTTTTCCTTAAAATGCGAGTCAAAGTTATCTCATTGGACTAAAACTCACACAGGATATAACAAATTGCTAAAAAAAAAATTCTTGATAAATTTTGTATATTTTGGGACGTTTTCCCCCAACTTATTACACTTGTCAAAAATGACCAACCTATAAACTTATAAATCTCAGATTATGCTGTATTATTATTACCAAATCTTGGATTCTGTCTTTTTATCAACTTGTTTTCTTTCAATTAGCACAGTTAATGTGATTTCTTTCATTAAATTGACTAATCGTAAACTTTATTGATCTGAGCTTATGCACCTCAGTTTATGAGCGAACACCGGCCAAAAAATAATGCTTTTAATAACATGCAAATAATGCTTTTTTCACTTTTAGCTTTTTAGAATTATTACAGTCATTGGCCGGTTGCATAAACTGCTTAGACTAGTCTTAAAAGTTAGTCATCTTTTTTTTTTCTGCAAGACTGGTCATAACTTTTTAAAAATCAGTTGGATAAAAACATAGATTGGTCCAATTTGAATCCGGAAAGCAAGACTGATTACAATTTGGTTAACTGCTTGTTAGTCAAAGCAATCTTTATATAGTCAGTATGTTTGTGCAACTTCTGTTATTCAAATGCATTTCACAACACCATTATATGGAGCTTAAAATATGACAAAACTATTTGAATTTGAATTGTGTAAATTTGAATTATTGACAAGTGTCATTTAACAAAACTTGAATATTTAACACTTGACATTTTAAAACAATTGAATTTTTATGGAGTTGAAGTTTTATAGACGTATTTTCAAACAGCTGATTTTTTTTGTTCTAAAATTCTTAGACTGCAAATATCCAGTTTTAAAAATACAGCTTTAAGTTTTCAAGAGGAAGAAGAAATTCAGAACAAATTCAATATTCAAAATTCAAAATTCAAAGCACAGAAATCCAGATCGTACAGAAATGATGCATGTCTTAATATATTGGAAACCTATGTAAATTGCATTATTTAGG